>WMED01016823.1:0-13183 GCA_019650415.1 Pipa parva | reverse complement strand
TATTACAGTTAGCCAGTGAGTAGTGTAGCTTGTATTTACCATCTATTACAGTTAGCCAGTAAAGGGAATCACCTATACTCTACTTGTCTCTAATGTGTATCTATCACTTCACAACTAGACCACACGTGGAGGAATGAAATAGGTCTGAGATTGTCATCTCTTTCTTTCTAACTAGTCTATCTCCCCCTATATAAATATTATTTTATACTACAATGTTATATTGATGTGGGAGATTGTATATTTTTATATATAGGGCACACACACACACACACACTTTTTCAATGAGAATCTGACAATATGAACAAAAGAGCAAATACTGTGAGTGGGTGTTACATTTTATTAGACAGTGACATCAGTGGAAACGGTTACTTCTTGAGGTATTGACTTTATTATAAATGATTGTGCAGTCACAGTGATCATTGATTCACATTTAGACAGTCAGCGGTAGAAAAGTACACACACACACACACACACACACACAGAGTTGGGACAGCATGACCACGGTTTTAGGGGGTATGACTGAGAGTGGAGTTCAGCTGCAGTCACACCAAGTGGGCGGGGGGACCCAGTAGAGAGAGGAGGGGTTGAAGTGGTTTGTTGAGTTCTGGTGCCTTGTTCCCACCCCGCTCAGTGACAGTCCCTCCCTCAGTCCTGATGACAGTGGAACCTCCTTAAGTTGCGTCTCGCCACAGCTGTCTGCTAGCATTGAGCCGCCTGGCGCCATCCTGCTACTTTCAGAAAGAATGCCTTCACTGTAAAAAATAGGCAGAGAGAGAGAAAACACAAGATCCGATCAGCCAGTTTCAGCTTCATTTTCTTGGATCACAGACCTCTTTTTCCCTCCAGCTTTGTAGTCTTTTTTTTATTTTTTTTTTTAAAGAGTTGTGCTGAGTTTCACTCTGTGCGGAGCAACCTTGGTCACTGGGAGGGAGGACCCTTTGCTCCCCAGGTAGAGCTCACACCAGTGACTTCTTTACATCGATTGGACAAACTTTTTGGGAAGTTAAAACTTTGCAGAAACTTCTGCTTCTGCTGCAGCACACGTTGAAACACTGCTACTTTTCTAAAACAAACAAAACAAAAAAAAAAGAAACAAACAAAAAAAAAAAAAAAGAAACAAAACTTGCAACTATCTGCAGTGTGTGTGTGCATGATAACTTGTTGTCTCTTTCCCTTGTAGGTAATAACTTGCTCTGGATTTCATTGTAGCTTTTACACGTGTTCCTATTGCTGGACTTGTTTATCTGTACACTTGTGAGCTGTGTGAGCTGTACACTTGTGAGCTGTACACTTGTGAGCTGGGTAGAAGAGGGGAGAAGAGATTATAGAGAGTGATTGCTTGCTGCTGGGGATGGATGTTTCTACAGAGCAACCTCGCTGGGTTGGTCACCCTCACCCGGCTGTATTAAATGGACAGCACACAGATTCCCACCACCCAGGGCTGGCACACAACTACATCGATCCCACACAGTACCCTATGGCAGAGGAGGTGGATGTACTATTCAACATCGATGTGCAAGGAAACCACGTCCCTTCTTACTATGGCAACTCTGCCAGGGCAATGCCAAGATACGGACCGACGCACCATGGTAAGTAATGGTCCACTTCATTACTGCACCCACTGGCACAATACTCATAAGAGAAACCCCACTGCCACTTGCCCCACGGAGGAAATCGTGAAACTGTGAGATGTGGGAGCATCAAACCCAGTTTATTTTCACTTTGCTTATGATATGCACTAGATAAGGGGTCAGACCTGCCACTGAGTATCATCAGTTGGAGAGATTTAGCCAATCCGTGTATGTATTTATGTGATTGTGATATCACTTTCTTTAGCCAATGATGTGAAACTGACAGTCATACTCTGTATCAGTCTGTATTACTACCTATCAATCCATAACAAGTCATCTGTGTATTTTATAATATTCAGCGTTTCCATAGACTTCTGATTGGCATATATATATATATATATATATATAATGAAATGAAATGTTTAGAATATGTTATTGTTCACATCCTGATTATACATAAACTTTCTTACAAACTATCATGGATATTTCCGATAAAAAATCTATCAATCTACTTGTGTCTGTCGCTCATCTATTAGTCAACTATATCACATGGATAAAAGAAGAATATCATTTTACATTACAATGTGCTTTCCCCCTCATGAGTCTTATTAGGAGAATTGCTTTCTATACACCATGCACTCATAACTAAGCACCTCAGTTACTCCTAGTGAGTGGCACAAGCCCCCCTCATTGACCTGTTGCCACTTGCTAATCCCTGACAGTAGTTGGGGTTACTGTGCAGCGGCTGTTGATATGAAGACAAGTCATGTTTTAGTATTATTTCTTCTAACAGAAAACTTCCTGCACTTGTCTGTTTGCCTCTGTTTAACCTTCCCCTCTTCCTTTACACTCTTTTATTATTACACTCTTTAACCTTCCCCTCTTCCTTTACACTCTTTAACCTTCCCCTCTTCCTTTACACTCTTTAACCTTCCCCTCTTCCTTTACACTCTTTTATTATTACACTCTTTAACCTTCCCCTCTTCCTTTACACTCTTTTATTATTACACTCTTTAACCTTCCCCTCTTCCTTTACACTCTTTAACCTTCCCCTCTTCCTTTACACTCTTTTATTATTACACTCTTTAACCTTCCCCTCTTCCTTTACACTCTTTTATTACCTGTTGCAGGAATATTAAGACTCTGGGTTGATTTATTGACTGGAGTAAACCCCATAATTCTGCACTTACAGTTTTGTAAAATGACAAGGCCATCCCTTTCTAAGTGAATATTAGAAAAACGGATTTTTTTTTGTTGTTTGAAGCAACAGTATTGTTTCTGTTTGTTTTAGTTTATACCATAAATATCACTTGTTTTCTTAAGTTCAAGTAAATGTAATGTATTAACAAGTAATAACCCTTAGAGCAAATCTCTCGACTCTCTTTTGTATGGCAGCAAAGGGTATATTTGTTTCTACGGGCTCAGTATGTAATCGTAATCAAAGGAAAGATTATTTTATAGCTAATAATATATAACTATATTATCCAAATCCATATTATAGAAATTGTCATATATTTACCCAAAGCAAAATGCGACTTCCCTATACTCAAATCATACTGGTGTGTCACCCACAAGTGTCCAAAAGGGCCTTTCTGCTATTATTGTAAAGAACAGATACTTGTGCTGAGAAATACCTCCAAAGCACATACTGTTTGTTATAGCGTACTATAGTTTTGTATTTGATATAAAAGTGCATAAATAAGACAAAAATGTGCGCAGATACAGAGGTTAGTAGGTACATTGCGATTTTCAAGTGGTTGCAGAGATTTTTGCTGCCGGATGCGTCAGTATACAGTACACTGACGCACTCCTTTATATACAATACACTGACGCACTCCTTTATATACAGTACACTGACGCACTCCTTTATATACAGTACACTGACGCACTGCTTTATACACAGTACACTGACGCACTCCTTTATACACAGTACACTGACGCACTCCTTTATACACAGTACACTGACGCACTCCTTTATATACAGTATAAAGGAAAAAATCTAGAGGTACAGGTCCACCACTAACTGTAAGAGGAACCCACCATTTCTGTGTTGTTGATAAAAGTTAATATTGTAAATATGACACTGATGTCGCTTTGGTTCCCCACAGGGAGCCTTGTGTGCCACCCTCCTATCCTACAAAGTTGGACAGATGGACGCAAATCTTTGGGAGGACCCCACACTGCTTCGGCCTGGAATCTGCCATTCCCTAAGCCTTCTATTCATCACAACTCCACCGGACCACTGTCAGTCTATCCCCCAGCCTCATCGGCCTCTCTGGCTGCAGGACATTCCAGTCCCCATCTCTTTACCTTTCCTCCTACACCTCCAAAAGATGTCTCCCCGGACCCTTCTATTTCCACCACTGGTTCCAATTCCTCAGGCAGGCAGGAGGAGAAAGAATGCATAAAGTATCAAGTGTCCCTGGCAGAACCCATGAAATTAGAATCATCTCACCCCAGGAACAGCATGTCAGGAATTGGGGGAGTATCTTCTGCCCACCATCCTATTACCACCTACTCCCACTATGTGCAAGATTACAGCCCGGGGCTCTTTCAGTCTGGTAGTATTTTGGGTGGCTCTCCAACTCATTTTCCTGGCAAGCCAAGGCCCAAAACACGATCAAGCACAGGTAGGATTCATCTACACAGCTTATCTACAGTTTTAACTTAATCATTTTAGTTGTTATTAGTTCTCTTATGTTTGTATTAAGCAACTATTATTACAATTGTGAGTTCTAGAAGATGAGGGTATATACTCTGGAACCCTAAATGTTCTAAGATATTCACAGTAAACATTCCATGACTTATTCGGATAACAGAATAATTATTGCAATTTAAAAGAGTGATGTTCAGGTTATCCTCCTGAACAATATGTATTAGCTGTAGTTCCAGGAAGGCTGGGGTGCAGTTTGTACACACTCAATTATCAATCTAGATCAATCAAGGTGAACATGACATTCACAATAAGTAGGCTTAATTATACAAATGCTTATTAAAAAAAAAAAAAAAAAGCAGGAATATTGTTTAAAAATATGGAATTGATCATTAAGCACTCCGATTTCTTTCTATAGATTTGCAGCCCATCTGAGATGATTTTTGTTAATTGGCCTGGAAGGCACAACAATCAATTGGTTTTCTGCTAAGCTTTGTACTGAATCCATTCTTTAGGCTAGGGACTGCGATTGATAGGCAGCTAAAATCACTGTTAACAAACTGACACATTATACATTGTGGTGAAGCGGAAAGGTATTGTTATAAATGGCTCAGTTCAATGGAAACCATAAAATCAGCAATCCATATACTCACTAAAAGAAATGTCACTGTAGTGTTTTGTGTCAGGGCACAGGAGTGACAATGCTGAGGCTATAAATGCTACCAATATTTATTTACAATCTGAACAGGTTTGCTGATGCTAAAAGTGGTGTTATTATTATTATTATTAAATATATGCTGGCCTGTTGGAAGATATAATTAGACCGGGTCAGGGAGATGTGATTTCAGGGGTTTTACATTTTCTTTGCCTGTCTGAGCTGGGACTGTCTCTATTTAGTGATATGTTTGAGTTAATCCAATTATTTTCAGACTGTTGCACGCGACAGTTTCATTGTTTCCCCAGCGCCAAGGAGTTTAATAGGGTCCGGATGTGCTCAGGATGACCAGACTAAAGGGCATCCACCGGACTGGTCAAGGGAACCTAGTAGGCAGCCCCTGAGTCAAACTACCAGCATCTCTATGGGGGGGGAGCTGTGATGAACCCCATGGAGATCTGTACAGATCAGTCTCTTATTTATAGAGACTCCTGTGCTGTGCTTGTGTTAATACAGAAAGTAGTTTTATTAAAAAATCTGAATAATATCTCCATTCACCCTAACACTCACAGTAATGCCACTAACCAATGCACAGTTAGTTTACATGTCATCTGCAGGCTCTTCTCGAGTAAAACAGCCAGCTTCTGTCTCCCAAGAGCTTACACTCTATTTCAGCCACATCCAGCTGTGGCAGGGCTCGATTGCACTTGTTTTTTTTTTTCGTATTGGCGTGGGCTGTGGTTAACAACCCCCCCCCAGCTCCAGTGAAGAATTGAGTAATTTAGTGGAACAGACAGTAGTAGAGAGATAAGCGATGCTCAGTCGCAGCTTGTGTGTGCAGTTGTTGGACTGATGCAGACAATTCTTTGAAAGAAGGGTTTAAAGAGCTGTGTCCCTCTGATCTGCTGTTAGGAGCAGAGTCAACAAACACACCAGAGGCTGAACGGGGCGGAAAGAGCTGTGCGATTAGTTTTCACTAATAGACGATCGCTGCGAGGATTGTGCAGACAAGAAAACGTGACAATACAAAGAGGATGTGAAGCAGCTGCCTGTGACTGCAGGGTGATTCACTCTCACAACTGCGATGGTGTTACACGCAGCAGCAACACATTATAACATATAACACAAACTCAGGCTAGAAAACAGTTAAGGCTTGTGGTTGTGGTACACATGCTTCTTCCTAAGTGTGCAGAGTTCTCAGTATTTTGTCTAATTGTTATTATTGTCCTTGTCTCTCTCTATGTTTGCCATTAACCTCCCCCGACTCTATATTACAATCGCTGCCCATATCTCCCTTATCTCATCATTTCTCTGTAATATTCCATCTTTCTCTCTACCATAATCTCCTCTAAGCGCTTTCATTCCCAGATCCTTTCTTTGTTATTTTAATTAATTTTTTTTTACTTTGTTTTTTTAAATTCTGCTCTTTTGTCACTAGCCTAACAGCTACTGGCTGAATCTACTGTGTGCATACCTACATACTTTCAGTACACACACATACACACAAGGGTTAACACTGTGCAGCTGTCAGAAAGTTTTTCCATCATGTGTGACTGACAGATAACCTGAGGCTGGTGAGGCCTAGATTTTACCCCCTTCCTCCACACTTCAATTCTTAATGACAAGTTAAAAAACAAACAGACAAATAACAGCAGGTTTAATATGATGTCACACAAGGTCAGATTCAAAATACCAAGTGATAATATAGCTGTATGTATAAATTAGAGGTCATTTCTTCACCTCAAAATGCATTTTTAGAGGTACATTTCAGCAATGGCATAGAGTGCTTGTTTGATCAGTTCCTATGAGGAGTCTGTATACACAAATGGAAATCCTCCATTGCAGTAGAGTGATTATTCTACACTAAGATATTTAGTTTACATTGCCACTACTATTAACTGGGTACACACAGAGATGCTACTGTCCAGAATGCACTCAATCATTTCATTAATTGCTGTCTTCAAAATAAATGTAACTTTGTTTATTTTTACTTACTTAGCACCAAAAAATGAATAGTAAATACAATAACCAATGGATTAAGCAACCTAACATACACTAACTAGCTATAGATAAAATGAATGAGTAAACTTAATTATACTGTACAACCCCTCATCCTTTTCTCTTTTTGGGACTGCAATTGCTTTTGGCTAGATGAGGAAGCTGGGAGTTATAGTTCAAAAAGCTAGAGGGCTGCAAGTTTGACATTCCTAAGATGAGTTGTGCTTAGTTTACACAAAGAAAAGAAAAGTGTAACTTTCACAGAAAAAAAAAAACCCTTGCTTATGTTTCTTGTAAAGCATAGCAAACACACTTTACATAGTGCAGATTTATTCTTTATGAATGCTCTGTCCATTCACAAGTATTTATTTGCCACAAAGCATAAAAGATGAAGTCATGGTTGTGGAGATCAATATATTTGTCACACTTTACTTAGCAAGAATGCCTTTGTGTTCCACATAAGTAACAAAAGAGCTTGTAATGCTACCTTTGAGTTAAACAAAGGCTCTTAAGTTGCCTGTTGTTGATCAATCAACCTTTCAGAATAACATCTTAACATTATCAGTATAGATATATACACGCTTTAAAACATACATATGAATTTGCTAGTGAGACATTAGGAATGATTTCATTAATATGAGGGCCTGCTTGTATACTTGTTTGTTTCTAAACCTGCATATTCACAGACTTTATCCTATCACAATGTTAAATGGTTTTGTGACACAGAAAAAGTGTATGTTGGTCTTGGTCAGGCTGGGAGCCATAAAATCTACTACAGGGACAAATCTGGCCCCTGGTCTTGTTGGACTGCCCAGGACTCATTTAAAAGAGAATTAATGCCCCCAACATTTTATATTGGATTAGATTATGTCAAAAAGATTCTGTCTGTTAGGGAATGAATTGCTCTTTTCTCATCTAAAGTAAATCTGCCAATATTAAGTTCTTAATAAAACTAATGAATTATAGAAAACCATAAAGACCACCGCAACCTATTTATAAAATGATGATGAAAGAATGCTGCATGTTTGTTGAAAAGAACTCTGCAGATTAAAAATCACATCTAGGTAATATATATTGTAATGGTACAACAGCTACAATATAGTGTCTCGCCAATTCACCCCAAAGTGAAGAAAATGCGCAGAGATACAGAACTAGATTATCCTGAAACAGGTCATTTGTTGGAATTCCTGGAATAATTATTCCAACTTCATTTAAATAAGTACTTGCAAACCTTGAGAAAACTTCCAAAACACTGCAGAAATTGGAAAATTCTGGGATTTATTTTTCTGTATAAGTGCTTTTAGCAGTGTAACTTAAATTGGTTGCCAAACTGCTACTTTTATTTCTTAAGGGCTATAATTGTATGAAAAATAAAATAGAAAACAAACAAAAAAAAAAAAAAATCAGATTTTTTTATCCAAACTTTACTTACTGACTCTGATTTCATAGAAAAAGAAACCTCCTTTGATTATCTTGTACTTTAAAAGCAATTGTATCACAAAAGGAACTGAGTGATTGCTTAATTGAGATAACAACTGTGTGATTACACTGATGCTTTCATCCATTTATTCCTTTAAAAAAATGCTTCAAGAATACCACATAACCAATAACATCTTAATTAGTCAAAGGAGGCCTGTGATAACCTACTAGTATTGGTGTACTTAATTGCTCTTAAAAATAATTAAAACAGCTGTGTGGAATTTAAGGTCTTTTAGAAATCAGTATTTTTGACAACATATTTCCCCTTTAATAATTAAAATAATTTCTCAAACCAATGCATCTTTTCAGTTTAAAGGTTAAAACATTTCTTAAACTGCTGCCAGAATATTTAACAGAAACAAATGTCAGTCAGTAAACATAGTAATAATTATTTTGATTATCAAATATTTATCTACCAGCAAACTTTTTCATAGCACTGCATGGTTGAGTTGGATTTAAGCAAATGTTTTTTGTGAATGCAGGCTTAAGGAAAAGGTCTATTTTTATTGTTTTATTTAAGCATTAATGTTTTGCACTTGTACTGTATATACGGGGGAATTAAAAAAGCTAATGTTAACAAAAAAATAGCTTTTCAGTTTATCCAAGGGGATGTAAAGAGAGATGAAATGACGACATAGCTATGACGTCCTTTACACGGCACACCTCTGTTACATTGTATCATTGTCTCTCCTTCCTCTTGTTTGTTTCATTGGTTTTAGATCACAGGGGGTACCCTGGAAGTTGAGAATAGGGAAGGAGGTACCAGCAGAATTCTACTGCTATTTCTGGATTGTCCATTTAGAAAGGAATAGAGAAAACAACAAAATTCACAAATACTTTAATGTTAGTTTTATATCAGCAATGTTTGTTTCTATATAGAAACGTTGGCATCAGTTGATAGAAAACAACTTTGCTTCGTTTTCTACAATATGGTGTTATCAACACTGGTAGAAAAGACATTTTAGTAACACAAATTGGCTACTAAATCCATCTTATTAGCTGGAATGGCATGTGTTACAGGTGTTGCTAATAGTCTAGATTGAACAATTGAATAAGTGTTCTTTTTAAAAGGATTCGCAGACGTTTATAACTTACCCCAGTTTTTAACTCGACCAACTTTCTGAATTCCCCCAATGTCTTTCAGGATGGGGTAAAGCATCATTTATCCTTGGCAGCTTTGTAGGATCACAATGGTGCACAGTGGCGCTTGAATAATATTCTTCCTAGTAAAGTTGTAGTGATCCCCCAAACAACCATGTTACACAGTGATCCCTCAAACAACCATGTTACACAGTGATCCCCCAAACAACCATGTTACACAGTGATCCCCCAAACAACCATGTTACCAGTGATTCCCCAAACAACCATGTTACACAGTGATCCCCCAAACAACCATGTTACACAGTGATCCCCCAAACAACCATGTTACACAGTGATCCCCCAAACAACCATGTTACCAGTGATTCCCCAAACAACCATGTTACACAGTGATCCCCCAAACAACCATGTGATTCCCCAAACAACCATGTTACACAGTGATTCCCCAAACAACCATGTTACACAGTGATTCCCCAAACAACCATGTTACACAGTAATACAAACTCCAAAGAACCTTTTTACACAACACAGATACAAACCCAAACATCCATGTTACACAATGATACAAACTCCAAACAACTTTTTTACACTGTGATACAAACCCAATTCATTATGGAATTCAAGAGAGTTAAATATGTAGTGATAATGGCTTTCAATTGAAGTCTGCAAGTGAAAGCCATAACTGTGCCTTTTGTTTTTAATGTTTTATATTAACATAGCAATGAATGGTATTTTAGGATGTCTCGGACCCGTTTGATCACCGATAGAAATAAATGATTGCTTTAATAATAATCATTAAAACACCCTAAAATAACGGGATTGAATTTTGCATTATTTTGGATAGAATTCAGTACTGTTTGGTCAGTGCAATTCCTACTTCTGAACAGGAAAGTGATGATAAAACTCTTCACTGGTTGGAAGCACTAATGTGCATATAGGGTGGGTGGGAGCTGGCTCCCCCACTAATAACACATTGAAGGTAGCAGTATAGATATTTGCTGATTATAGTTGCCTGACTTCTCAGACCTTCAGACTTGTTGGACAGACTGAAGAGAAATTTAGATACAGATTTAAAAAATAATCCCATCTGGTATTAACAGAGCTAATCACTGGTTGGTTTTGGTGAGTTTTTATACTAGTTGAAGTTTGCCTTTATCTTTTTCAACCCCCTCCCCCTCCCAAAAACGTTCCACAAAATAGGCCGTATTTTCCAGACTGTATCAGTAATAAATGATAGTTAATATGTATGTTTGCCTTTGTTTATTTTCCTTGTGTTACATTATCATTGCAGTATATTATCGCACATGATCTATTCTATATGCCAGGATATCAGTCATAACAAACTTGTTTAAAGCTTTTATGGCAAAAACAAACAAAAAATCTTTGCTATTTTCTTTGCTAAGTAACTGTTCCCTTACGTTGCTTTTGGAAGTGTGCATAAAGTCGGACGATCTGTGTGAGGCACTCCCTTTACCGATCGCACCATGTGCGACTAGTTTCTTAAACCCTGTTTAATTCTCTCCATATTCTGTAGCTCCTGCATGTACTTGTACTCCTGCATGTACTCCTGCAGCTCCTGCATGTACTCCTGCAGCTCCTGCATGTACCTGCAGCTCCTGCATGTACCTGCAGCTCCTGCATGTACTCCTGCATGTACCTGCAGCTCCTGCATGTACTCCTGCATGTACCTGCAGCTCCTGGATGTACTCCTGCATGTACCTGCAGCTCCTGCATGTACTTGCAGCTCCTGCATGTACCTGTACTCCTGCATGTACCTGTACTCCTGCATGTACCTGTACTCCTGCATGTACCTGCAGCTCCTGGATGTACTCCTGCATGTACCTGCAGCTCCTGCATGTACCTGTACTGCTTGTACCTGCACGCCTGCGTGTACTTGTACTCCTGCTTGTACTTGCAGCTCCTGCATGTACCTATACTCCTGCATGTACCTATACTCCTGCATGTACCTATACTCCTGCATGTACCTGTAGCTCCTGCATGTATGTACCTGTAAGCTCCTGCATGTACCTGTAGCTCCTGCATGTACCTGTAGCTCCTGCATGTATGTACCTGTAGCTCCTGCATGTACCTGTAGCTCCTGCATGTACTCCTGCATGTGCCTGCAGTTCCTACATGTACCTGTACTCCTGCATGTACCTGTAGCATTATGTATTGGTCCATTGCTGCATCCCCCTAGAGATACAGACGTTAGGCAGATGAACTAATAACACAGCTTTGGTTAATTAAATGCAGGCTGAGAGTTGTGTCTGTTTACCGATGTCTGTATTTGAGTCAACTGCTTGTTCTTCTTTGACTTATTTTTGTAATCACTGACTGAAACACACAAAGGTTTTCCTGTCTAATATTCAAATGAAGGTTCCATTTACCACAGGAAAGCACAGTCAGCAATACTGCACTTTCACTTCGGAAATAATCAGGTATATAGAGCAATCTAGAGCAATCAAGCAGTAGGGAAGGGGGTACAGAATAACTCATGCAGTGCCAGTGGGCTGGAAAGTGAGATCTGCTCCCCATTCACATAATAAAACTACTTCACATCCCAGGCAGGAGACAACATCAGTTTTATTTCTTTTCTTTTTAAAGACATCTGTGTAAGCGTCTTCCTCAATCGTGTTAACTCTTCATTAGTGTCCAACTTGTGCCTGCCAGATGTTTCTGAACTACAGCTCCCAGCAGCATCCTTTAACAGCCCATTATTATAGATGGGGATATTTCCTAGCTGTAATAGCGAGTTCTTTAGACAATAGTTATTCTGTACATATATATATATATATATATATATATATATATATATATATATATATATGTATATTTCAGTGGTAATGTGACCAGATCACTAACTGAAAGCTAAAGACTGAATTTATTCATGTTTACACATTCTGTCTGGAGTGTTTTATATTTCTGTTTTGTTGTATGGGAAGGCCTGGGACAGTGAAAATGAAACACCATGATCTCTTACTGTAAATGTCCAGAGTCATCCATAGTTGCTTGAAACCTTTAAATACATAAATAAAAAACACCATGCAGGGAAATTTATCAGAGGGTGAAGTAGTAAAAAAAAGGGAAAATTAATTTTCTCTGGATTTTTTTTCTCTTTTCAACCCCATTTTTTCAAGTTAATAAAATTTATTGACACTTTTTACTGGTATCGCTTAATATGAGTGATATTATTCACATATTTAATCATCAATATCGCTATAGCACTATTAAACAGACGTATCCTGCTCTCTAAAAGAAAAGTATATCACTAAAATGATTCACCTCACTAGACCTGCAAAAAACCATTCGCTTTTATACTAAACTGCATCAGTGACTTAAAAAAAAACCCCTAACTAACACATCAAAAGCCACAATCAGTTTCATTACTTTTTACCAAAATTGAATAATTTGAGTGATATTTGCACAGCGAATAAACAATATCGCTCTAGCGCTATTTCACAAACTTATCCTGCTCTCTAAAACAAAAGTATATCACTAAAATTGATTCCCCTCACCAGACCTGGCAAAAGCCATTAAATACTATACTAAACTGTAACAAAGCTAACACAACTTCAAACAAAAATGCAACAAAGTATCTAAAATAAACACTACCTGCAACACTGTATCTCAAACAATAACTACCAACAACAACTTCCCCTAAATAATAAATAATACACACATACTAACCTAAATAACATTAAAAACCATTTAAAATCATAAATCAGCAAC
>WMED01016822.1:0-13183 GCA_019650415.1 Pipa parva | reverse complement strand
TTTCCAGCATAAACCAGATTAAATAAGTTAAACTGAGTATTTTAAACATATGTGCTGCTTTTTTCTATTTTTAAATTGACATGATAGAAACAGAAAAAAAAAAACACACTTATTTGCAGCCATAAATCTGAAATAGTTTTCTTTGCAAATTTCCAAGTTTATCTTTTATTGATCCCTTGTCTCTTATCAGAATCTTGTGTTAATATGTAGAATAGTTGGGTATAAATGCTCTCCTGCTGTGCTTAATATTACTAAACCGTGGGAGAGCTTGTCAGAAATGCATTTATCTTCTGCTATTTTGCTTTGATTTTCCTCCAGTGAAAACTACTTTTTATCTATTAGGATTATATGAAATTCTATCTTCTATCTTGTATCACAGGACACAAAGTTGAATGTATATATTATAGGATAGTTGCTTGCCTTCGTGTTATATTTTTTAGGCTAGGTTCACATTAGCGTAGTTTTGTGAAAAAAAAAAAATTACATTATAGCTCCTCCAATTAGATCCCTGCTAGATTGTAATTTAAGGGATCTGATTGGAGGAGCTATAATGTCAATCATCTTTCACTTGAAAACACAGGCCCACAGACCCACAGTCCCAGGTTCAAATGGAGTAGTGGTATAACCGCTACCTGAAGTGCAGCAGGTTCCTGGTTCCAATTCTACTGGAGGTGCTGCCCCGGCAATGCAAACCATGCCGCGAATGCCTGCGGCAGACATCCTGGGACAGATGAGGGAAATTCCTAACAGAAAGTGGAATTCACACTTTAACGCGACAATTCGGACATTAGTTAATAACCCCCCCCCATCAAGTTACCATGGTTTTTAAGACAAGTGGAAACAAACTTTGCTGTTGGCAACCAGATTACGTAATTTCATTTGCTAAAGAGCAGATGGAGAGGGTGGTTTAAGATGTTAGCAGTTCTTATGTGCAAAGATTTCCAGCAACACATGGGGAGAGGCAATATGGTCTATAGCTATATATGGCCAACAACTAATGAATATATTATATATATATTCAATGCGAACAGTCTGTTCTTGATGATGAAGAAGTTGGAAAAAGGGAAATGGCTTAAAGATCTGAAAGAATGCCAAATTGGGAGGCCTAGACAACTGAGTCAGAGGATCTCCAATCTGGCATATGTTTTGGGATGTTTCCAGCATTTAGTGGTTAGTAATTTCCAAAAGTGGCTCAGAAAAGGACAACTGGTAACCAATGAGTCACGGGTGGCCAAATCTCATTGATGACAAGTCTAATCTAAAATGCCCCCCACATGTAGACTTAGGGGACTTAAGTAACTGCCATTAATACTTGGGTGCCAGATACCATAAGACATGATTTATGTTACACCTGTTATTGTGACATGAGGTGGAGCTACAAGTGGTTTTAATATTGGAGCCTACAATCTTGTTTGGTGGAATGAATCATGTTTGGTGGAAACTCTGAACATATGCATTGTAGGTGGGGCGATAAATATTAGCTTCACAATACAGGGAATTAAGAGGAGCTGTGGCATCGAAATGTTTGTGTAACAAGACACAACATCTAGATTTTATTTGGCTTTCATACACCAATACAATTATTGCATCCTGCAGGGATTGAGGCAGCATGTATAAATCAAGAGAAAACAGATGAAATGCTCTTGTATCAAAACTGTTTGATTGATGATATTTATTTTGCTATAATTGGCTTTCACGCCCACAGTAGGGTTTAGAAAAATGAATGTATTGTCAAGGTGGAAAAATATTATTCCACAATTGCTTTCAGTTTCCTTTGTAACACATTGAAGAGTGTTTAGCAACTTATTCTAAATTGTGTTAGGCTGGCACTAAAGAAGGGATTCTGTGAAATGATCACATCCTTAATATTATTATCTATGCATATTTATTAGGGTGCCGGTTAAATTCTGGAATCTTTTTTTTTATTATTCTCTGTGTTATTCCACCCACAGGTAGAGTACATAGCTATGTAAAAATGAATTAAAATTCCATTGAAACTGAATAACGCAAAGAAGACAATCTATAAAGTTATGTTTTAGACCAGTTTGGCAAAGCTTTTTGGCACGGATTCGGTCTGAAAAGTATCGGATCAGGTCCGCGGCCTGTACTGAAGGCAGCTTTGGCGACGGCTCACATGCCAACAGAGAGGGCTCTGCATGCCCACTTTGGCACACGTGTCATAGGTTTACCATCCCTGTTTTAGACCATAAACACAATGGACCATAAGATGTGACTAAAATGATGCTTGTAAGTTAGAAGGGATAAATACAAATCATTTGGAGCAGAAGATATGGTAGTAGATGCAGTATAGCTGCAATGCAGCCCCCTCTCTCCTGTTTGTAGCATATTAAGCAACATGAGTAGAACATTTATTTCTGTTTAACCTTAAGTCTTCCTCAGGCAAATGCATCATGGGAAAATTATGACCGGCTGATACCTGTGCACAATATCTACAGTTTCCAGTGATGAATTTGTCTATGGCAAGTTGTGAAAAATACAGTTTATGGTCCTCCTTGACTAATGTCACTTCAGACTGTTGAATTAAAGAGAAAAACAAGAAAAGAAGCAGGGTTGCTGTAGAAAATAAAGCAGCAAAGCTACAATTTATTAATAAGTGCATTACATGTTTTGGGTGACAAACCCTTTCTCAAATGTGCTTGCAGTAAAGTGAAAAGAGTAAATAAAGACATAGATAACCTCACCGCCTACTGAGTCCACCAATACAGTCCATAATTTCATAGAAGGATTGCCCCCCTGGTTCCAGGGCTTCCTTTGAAAATAAAAGTCCACCAGAGGTACAGTATATTACTGGTACTGCCAATAAAGGTCTACCATAGGGTCTTGTCAGAACATGTAGAAATTCATGGGGATATACATTTGTAGCATATGTTACAAAAAGTAAATACAGCAGATTGTAGAACCAATTACACCAAACAACAGATAGCAAAGTTATCTTTTACAAAGACTTCCAATTTAACGGGCTATACAGTTCAACAAAGCTTATCGGTAAAAGAAACAGAGAAAGTAGATAAGCAAATGCAATTATAAAAAGGGTTTCATAGATCAGTGGTCATTACGACCAATAGGTTCCATACGATTAGGCTAGATTCAGGCTAGGTTCACATTAGCATATTATGCTCAGTGCATAATAGGACCTTGTGAAAAAAAGAAAAATTAAATTACACCGAGCGTATTTTTCTTTTGAACTTACCAGCGGCAGTGTGAATGCTCCCTCGGCGTTCACAACCCTTCCTGCGTTGGTCGCATTTTGGGCGCAGCATATAATACACCAAGGTTTTGTTTTGCTTTTTAGATTTGCTTTAGGCACTTTTTTGGAACCAGAGTAAAGTTTTTCATGGTGGGAAGTGGTGAAAGTAGTTAAGTGTCTAAATGATACACACTTTGGAACTTTCTCGTTTAACTCCTTTTCCAAATCCGTTAGCTCAGGGAAGTGTCATTTGTTTCTGTTCTATGGAACGCTTTCAGATTAAGTTTGATTTTATTTTCATTCCCAGTGTCCTACAGAAACAGCAGCAATGTTTGCGGTTCACATTAAAGTTGCGGGAGACTGGACAGGTATGTAACCTCATCTAAAATGTCTTCAATTTTTGCTTCATTGTCGTCAATAAACAGAAAAAAAAAAGTTTCTCAAGTCCAGTTGAAAAATATTTTCCATACTTTTTATCCTAAATTTGGAGAAAAAAAAAGAATCTATTCCAATTTCCCTCCATTCAAGGAAAATGATTTCTTTTAACCCTTCATAAGCTGTGTCTACACAAGATTGTATCTATAAAACATACCTCTTTTAGAATATCACATTTTGTTTTCACTTGATTTATACAAATTGAATTTTGTTTCTCTGTTCTCACTTTATTTATGAAACAATTTCAGCCAATAGCAGTAATGTTTTTATTGTGCCCAGACTACGGAGTATATTTCAGCAAAGTTTTAATTAAAAGGTGCTCACCTGAATGTTACTAAATAACTGTTTATCAAAAACTCAATTAGTCCATTCAGTTGGGTGGCAGAACATTCCCACAACATCGTACCCGCAAAAAAAAATAGATAAATATACCTTTAATAATGCAGAAAATATTGGTATCGCTGATATTTATTAAGCCCTATAAGACCTCGTTGATCACTGAAAAGTGTACTCCTGGTTGAGGGAGGGGAAAACCCATTATTCCCTATGGAAATGGTTTAGAGCATTTTTTTTCTAAGTCCCCATTGAAAAGATCAGCGAGATAGATGGAAAAGGAGCTCCATTGAAAATAATGTAAAGTGTAGTGGTATGAATGGATCAATAAAGATACATTTTATTGAGAGCTATATAAATCAATGGTGCGGCAAAAAGAAATGAAAAAACTGCAATAATGCAAGGAAAAAAATGGCGATATGGATTAAAATGTGACAAAAAAAGGTTGAACTGACCTTGATAAATATCCCAAAGTATTATACAGATTTCTGCTGTAAATCTCTAGAAGTGAACATATTGTTTCTAAAATAAAAAATACCATAGTTTCAGTATTTTTAGAAGTTCAGTAGACTTTCATCATAAATCCAAAAAGTTACGGATGGATCTCGTGAGTGCGTTCCAGCCGAAACCCATCCATTTTAATTCACAGATCAGAAACTGCCAGCTATGCTATGTCTGGTCATGCAGAAATGACCCATTTCTGACCCACAAATGATGAACAGTTTCTAATCTAAAATTGGACTGCGTCTGGATATCCATGGGTTTGTCGATTTCTATTCTAACTGCTTTCCATGTTTGTTGGCATTTTTTAACACATTGTAGTTGGAGCAGCTGTTAAAAGAGGCAATTAACATGTCAAGATTGTTAATTATCTCGTGATGATCTGCTGCCACTGACAACAGTTTATCACAAACCTGTTTTTAGTGTGAAGTTCCTTGCCAGCAAATTCAGAAAAAAACCCTAAATGTATGAAAGGGAGAAGTTTCAAGTTAGTGCTGGTTTTTCCAAGATCGCGGGTTATTTCACAGATCCTGTTTCGGCACCTCTCAGTAGCCGATGCATTATTTTGTTATTGCACAAGGAATGTGGATCAGGAAAGCCAATACTTTGTCTTGAGAATTCACTACAAGTAACTTGACACATTGTTGCTGAAGATTAGCCATTCTTCTGTTTTGTCACTGTTAAATTTGTCTTTTTTTCTCTGAGAATATTACTTCCCCCATCTCTCTTTATTCAGCCTCTGCCATTTTATGCTTTCCGGATTATTTACTCATGTAGGCGATTCATTGCTTTTTTCACAGGCAAGGATAGTTGAAAGCTGATCTAGATCTAGATTCCCTTGACTTCAAGGGAATTAAATGGAATATTACATAATAATTGTCATGCTTTTACCTATGTTTGTTTGTGCTCGTTTTATGATGTGTTTATATTACTTTTCTGTTGGTTTCCTTTATAATATCTCCTCCTATCTCTTACCCATACATTTCTAGTTTGGACTAATAATTGTTCTCAGTAGGCCACCATACTCTGCCCAGGACCTTGATAAACAAGTCAGCCTCTGGAGCAGCCATATTCTAAGAACTGTAACAGCTTTCATATAGCGTGTCCATCTATCCACACAATCTATGACTGTTCCATCCTGTCTCTGACTCTGAAATTAAAGTTGAATTTGGAGATAGCTCCTGTGTCAAAATGTCGCTCATGGGGAAAGTCTCATTGTATGTCATGGGCGCAAATTTGTAAAAAGTGGTTGAAATGTAGTCATTTTGTAGCAGCCAATATCAATCAAAATTAGTTCTCTCCAGTAAAATATTATTTCCTATGGGAAACTTTACTGCTGACATCAAAAACAGCCTCAAACTCCAAAACCATCAAAATAAGTGTTTAAGCATCAAAATAACAAAGCAACAAAGTATCCAAACATCCCAAACCAACAAGAAATAACCCAAACAACAAATACCTGCAACAAACTATCAAAAATCAGCCAAACCCAGCAACATGGCGGCAAAATGAATAAAAATCCCATTTTTCCTAGTGATGCCGAAGAAGAAGAAGGACCTTTCTTGGCTAAGGACTTCAAAATGCTTTTTTTAAAGCAGCAAATGACAGAAGTTCATTTTTTACTGATCAAGAAACCATGGACTTTGTTGCATCCTTCCACTAAAACCACATTGCGGCTGAAACAGGAGAGGTTCAGTAACTCAACCTTTCCAAGATACTGCCCCCTGCCTCCTCTAGCTAAAGAGTTGGGTATTGTTTATGCTCTTATTAACGTTGCATATTTCCCACTACCTCAAAAAAGGGACAGTCCTCCTCTCATGGTGTATGCCCCCACCCACTGCACATGCAACTACAGTGCCACAACTGTGGCCCTATCCACTAGGGATACAATTGATCTCCTGCACTGCTGTGATCTGAGCTGTTTTTGTTTCAAATATTTTTAATACCTGCACAATTAACACATTTGGATTTCACATTTGGATTTTTATCATTGGACGTTTGGGTCTATTTTTCTTTTATTGAAGATATCATTTAATGCACTATGTAGTGTTTTTTTTGTCTTTTTGCGCTTCTTCCTTTAGGCAGCTGCTGCTACGATTTACATTATCTTGCTCCAATTGGACTGTTCGTTTGAAGAAGCTTTCATTTTGAATTGACTTTACTAGTTTATTGGCTGCTTTTTAAGTATTTTTCCTTATACATTCTTCACATATTATCATTTCTTTCACAATTTTTGTGTATGCTCTATGTGGTATGAGCTATATGTTTTATATGTGAGACGCGCAGTTTGATTTTTAGCACTTTTGCTATTGTTTTTATTTAACTCACCAACTCCAACTCCCCTCAACTTCCTGTGTTGGGGATCCAATCTATCCTTCTTAGGGTGTTGCTCCTCCCCCCATCTAGAATATTTCTCCTGCTATTCACCACCCAGTACTTTACACTGCCTACCCAGTTACCCTCCTTCTGTCACCATGTTCCCAGCATTATCCTAGTAAGGGCCAAACATTTCACATACCCCCTTACAGATACACTGGTTTTGGTTTTTAAAATCTTTTTTTGCCTGTTACTTTGTTTCTCTTTGGATAGTTTGTTATTTCTGGTTTGAAGGATGCTGATCATTTTCTTTACTTTCTAACACACAATTTCCTGATTTATTGACACTTCTCCTACGTAATAGTTAAAATGCTGTTTACAAAATCTAATATTAGGAGCAAGAGGGATCTACGGTAAGTGAACATTTCACAGCAATTTCACGCAATTTTTTCCCCAATTTTTCAGATATCTGTAGGCCATAATTACTAAATAATTAGAAAATAATTCTGTCAAAGCTGATTCAAAGCTATTTAATCACGCTTATAAGGAATGAATGTTCATAGCATACGCATGGCATAATGTTAATTTCGATGATGATAACCGTATTTATTAGCATCATCGAAATGAAATCCCATCAGTGGGAAGATGAGTAATTTTCCTTACTTGAAAAAAACTGGAAAAATAAATTAGTTCTACATTTTATATATCACGTGGGGTGCAGGTCCTGTTATTGGTATATAAAATACAGCACTGCAGTTATTTGTAAAGAAGTAATTGTAAAAACAATAGCTTACCCGTACCATTATTTCAGAACTGGCGCTGAAGGCGGAATGAGGTTTTTGTTTGAGGAGGTTGATAATAACATGCAACTGGCAAAGAAGAATTTTCATTTTGATAAGGTGGAAACTTGCAGGTTTTTTTTGCACTCGTTAATGCTTTTCTAAAAGATATTGTAGACATGCTATCAAGAGATATGTGTGGTTTGCCCACTCTCATATATAGTCGCGCCTATCCCAGACAACAGTGAGAATGATGCCCATGTCTGTCCTTCACTTGGAAGCCTGGGATTGAATTGCCTGTGTCTGGTCTCTCACTTAGTTCCCAAGTATCCCAAAGGATGAGTCTGTGAGGGATCGTCCCACATGACCCACCACGATTTAGGTAAAAGGAGCCCAGTTGGTAACATCAATTTATTGAGATCATTGCTTTGTAATGCTTTATTGTTGAGATGTTTGTTTTAGTAAATTAGGGATCAGAATGTAGGAGAGAATGAGGAGCTTTGTTGTGAAGGCGAAGGTCCTATGCTAAGCTGCTAAACAGTTACAATGTAGATACATGACAAGAATCTGCATAACTAACCATATGCTAAATAGTTGCAAGTCAAATTTATGTATGAGATAGCCAAGATGTTTGTCTATAAAATGATGGTAGTTTCACATTCCAAGCTGTAGTGTCTAGTGAGATGTGGAGCCGGAAATTCAAAAATTCAAAACATTGTTACCCTTTTGCTCATCAGTGTACTTTATTTATCCAGGAGTTTTTACCCTCCTAAACCAATACTTCAAATATATATATACTTGGTAACTGCCGTGGCATTCTGCTAATAGAGACTTGGTGGGTCATTCATCAAAGTCTGAATTCATCTTGCATAGCGACTCCACATCTGTTTGTGTCAATACAATTAGGAAGTAGTGAATTCACTTCTTTTTATTCATGAAGCAGGACGTCAGATGCCATCACATGCGTTGTGCGACGTAGTCAGTCACACAATAGTAGGATGAGAAGTCATGCGGAGTGAAGAGAATTCCTCCAGGGAAGGGCAGTGACGTCAGTCTCATCATATCCCACTAGTTCTTGTTTAGTAGTAGACTAATTTAGTTGCCATTGTTAGTTTTAAATGAATAATCACCTTACGCAACACTGGAGTCCTGACATCAAACCCCTCAAGTAGCCACTCTTTTGTGGTGAAAGCAAACAGGTGAATTCGGAGCAGTACACCCTGCAGAATCCGCCCCTTTGACAGGCTCCGTCGCATGCTGAATAGCCAAGTTACCTGTGCACACACACGCAAATTGATGCGAAGGGCTTTGTGAGTCCGTGACTGGAGTGAACGTCAGAATTGGTCGCCAATTGGTCACATTGTAGAGACTGTTGAATAAGCTGAGTTGGAGAAGTCGCAAATGGACGAGAATATGGGCATATACGCGATTGTTTGGACTTTGATGAATAACCCCCTTGGTGTTGGAAAGGCAGCCCTATCCTGTCTGTGTAGTTAGGAGGACTACTTATTGTGCTGCTTCAGTGAGTGCTCTAGGAGCAGATATATACATTTGGAAGGTAAACCTGCACGTAGAGCAAACTTGTTCCTACATATTCTGACTTCTAAGCATGTCACATGGTACAGGTCATGTGTGCCTGTTCTACATTCTTCTTTCCAAATCTTTTATGACTGCTGCTTTAAGATGACACAGGTATGGTTTTTAACAGTCATACTCAATCTGTAGTTTACTTGGATGTGCTATATAGAAAACAATAATAGAAAATACCTATTTAAACTGTTGTCCATGTATAAAGCACTGCTTTGATTTAATTAGTGCTTCTGCACAGTCAAGTCACAATGATGGTTGGAGAAACCTCACACAGCAAGTTAAATGGCTTGACGTGTTGATCACACCAGGGGAGGTTGCTCATCCTATCATCAGATATTTATTACAAGAGAAGATACCATGTTTCCTTCTGTAAAAAGTACATGATAATCACTCCCAGCCTAATATAAATTCTCATGCATTACCCGTTCTTACACTAAGATCATCTAACAGAATATTGCTATTTCGGCAGTGGGATTTCTAAATGTGAATATAAAAGGAGAAATGTTCTTCAGTAACATACATTTTCTACTCACTGCCAAGGATGAAATAGATTTGGGTATTAACTGTACTGACATTCCTTCAATTCTGTTTGGGATTAGTTATTTGATATTAAACCTTAGAGCTGATATGCCAAATAACTACTAAACAAATTCTAGTTCTTCAGCATTCCTTCCATGCTTTCTAATGATCTATTAGAAATCTGAACACCCCCTTCCCTTGGTTAACCAAAATGTCTTAGCTTTATCAAATAGAATAAACAATTGCCTTCTATTCCCAGGTACTGGGACTTGTTCATGATTGAGAATTTATAAAGTAATACACAGAGAGCAGTTCAAAAGACATCCACATATTAAATTAAAGAATTAATTAAATTAAAATGTAAATGTCACCATCTACAGTAACTAAAACAGCGGTGGCGAACTCTGTGGGCATGAGCGCCATCGTCACCTTTGGTATTCCTGATTTCCCCCAGCGAGCGAGCGGTCTTTCAGCGCAGGGTGCTGACCCAACCTGAAAGTTTTCAGGTCGGATCCGCGGCCTACACTGAAAGACCACTGGGGAGTGCTCCTCCCCCAATGGAGTAATGATGACATCACTCATCACCTCCTGCACTTCGCCACCACTGTACTAAAACATTATTATAAAAGTCTCATTGTAAAGTATTTAAACCAGTGAAGTGTTTTTCCATTTTTTATGCATTTCTTGCTGTTTCATTTTTTTTTTTTGTAATGTTTTTTATGCATTTTTAAGGAAATTTGATGATTTATGAGACATTTAGTAAGGGGGCAAAAATATCATACCTACACTGTATACATCTCGCCTTGGGAATTTTAATTAATTCATTTGTGGAGGTTAATTAATCATTTTTATGCCCGCTTAATACTATTTTACATGCATAATGTAATGACAAAGAATATTAGACAATATAATTGCTTTTACATGCAGTGGTCGTGGAAACAATAAATAAAGTTAATAAATTTTGAATAACAGACCTTAGGCATAATTTAGTTGAAGCTTTCCAACCTTAAGGTACTATCTGGAGGATATTTTTTTCTGTTGCTATGAATAAATGAATGTGCAACACAATGCCTGTATAAGGGAAAATCTCTTGTGGAAAACATTAGAGTAAACACTCAGTAGCTAAGTATAAATTACCATTTGTATTCATCGGACACAATTTAATATGAATGAGAAAAAAATGCCCTAATATTTAGTACTTGTTACGGCAGTTGCTTTCCAATCATGAATATTGTTTTTTTCAAGTATAAAACGCACAAAGGGCACTTGGTGAGTCGCTATCTGTACTCTTTTTTTTGTATAGTATGTTTTGAGCTCACACTACTCTTTTAATATTCTTTCCCCACATGGTAATATTAAGCCACATAATTATACACTTTCACCGAAAATTCCAGAGGTGGAAACTGCTTAATTATTTCTGTCCGTCTTCCATTATTAGTGTTACATAATAACATAAAAGTACAAAAGAAGCTAAATATTACTCCTCCTGCCCACTGACCTTGTCTCCAGCCATAATCAATTCTTACTTAAGTGGTGGAAAGGATGAAAAAGTGTTTCACATTTCATAAAAATGTTGTGTAGTGTTATGCACGAACATCAGTGTCACATGTAAGCGCCATATTATAGTCAAGATTGGATTGTAGGAGGAAACTGGAGAAATCCCACCCTAAAGGGGGATATTCACTAAGGCGCAAATTTGACTGTTGAATTCGCAAACAGCGGATTCCCATTGTAAATACGCTACAATTTCCCCATTGTAAAGTCGCGACAATTTTTTAATGTTAAGATTGCGACAATTTTACCATAATAAAGTCATGACTGCGACAATATTCTCATTATAAAGATGCAACTGCGACAGTAGCAGCCTATTGCGGCTGTCTTTAACTGGCGAATTCGCACCTATACGCAACTATTCGGACTTTAGTGAATAACCCCCTGGGTTATTCATTAAAGTCTGAATTCACCTTGCATAGTGTCAACACGTCTGTTCACATCAATACGATTAGGAAGTTGCAAATTCACTTCTCCTTATTCATGAAGCAGCAGACAGAGACATACGCCATCACATGTGTTGTGCAGCGTAGTCAGTTACATAATAGTGGGATGAGAAGTCATGTGGAGTGAGGAGAATTCCTCCAGTGAAGGGCAGTGACGTCAGTCTCATCATATCCCACTAACTATATATCAGTAAAAAATACTTATTTTTATATGTCACCTTATGCCTAGTTCATGTTAAATTTCAGTCACTTTTGAATGAATAGTCGCCTTTCACAACACTGGAGCCCTGTCATCAAACCCCTCAATTCCCCACTCTGATCTGGCAAAGGCAAACAGGTGAATTCCGAGCTGTACACCCTGCAGAATCCACTCCTTCTACAGACTCCATTTGCTTGCCGAATATACAAATTACCTGTGCACGTGCACACAAATTTATACGAAGAACTCCGTAAGTCCGCGACTGGAGTAAGCATCAATATTGGTCATGAATTTGTCACATTGCAGAGATTGTTGAATAAGCGGAGTTGGAGAGGTTACAAATGGACGTGAATATAGACATTTACGCAACAGTTAAGACTTTGACAAATAACCCCCTTAGGAGTGCCAAAAAGGTGACATCACCCACCAGAGAATCCCAGAAGTGCTGACGCTGGTGAGTGACATCATCACACCAGCATCGTGGGAGGAGTGCGCATGCTTTGGGGGAGGAGAGCTCCCCTGCGAGTGTACACTCTTTCAGTGCAGGCCACGGATCCGGCCTGAAAACTGTCAGATCGGGTCTGTGGCCTGTATTGAAGGCAGGGTTTGGCGATGGCTCACATGCCAACAGAGAGAGCTCTGCGTGCCCTCTCTAGCACGCATGCTATAGGTTCGCCATCCCTGCCCTAAGACTTTTTTGCTTTACATGATTTGATCATTTTGCCCATTCAGTTTTTATTGAAACACTCATATTTCTTCTTCTTTCATGACCGCTACTGTTTTTGAATAATACAGTTTTCTGCATAATTTTTCTCACTAGAGGCGCTTTGAAGATCCAGGTGTTCACACTTTCAGATCTGGCATAAACCACTATTAATAATTCCCTAGTTTTGTAGTGAAAATATTAGATTGTGAAAGAAGAAGATGAAGCAAAAAGTTGTATTTTCTATTAGTGTTCTCTTATTTTGATATTATTCCTGTTCTGTTTTTGATAAATGGGCAAACATTTGTCAAACAAACAAACTGAAACTCGCAAAAGTAATAATTGCTTCATAAGTGGTTTGCCTGATGTCACCAACTAAACGGACACTTCAATTAATTCCAGGCCTCTCTGAGTCATAACATCTACACTTATCCACCAAGACACACTCCACCCTTGGTAGAACATTACTGAATATTATTTAGTAATACATCAAATTTTGACATTTGCGAAGCCTTCAAAAATCCATGAGTTTAAACACAGTGTGGGAAAAATCCACATGAGAGTAAACACCGGGAAAAATCCACATGAGAGTAAACACCGGGA
>WMED01016820.1:1039-13183 GCA_019650415.1 Pipa parva | reverse complement strand
GCTCCTCACCAAAGACGAGAGGGAGAATAACTGGGAGTGAAGCAAAACTAGCTGTAAAGTTTACACAGAATTGTCACTGTTGTTTCGATAGCAAAATGGGCCAGATAGCTATGTGTTGTGGGCCGTAGGTTATGCACCACTGCTGTAGCTTGTTCAGAAACACCACCCTTAGTGGCAGAAGAACTAGTTGGTGATTTGTTCTTTTGTCTCACTTAAAATTATTATGTGTTGCAGAGTTACCATATTTCAGATAGGTTAAAGTCTATTTAGTCATGAGTTGTAGACAAAAGTCTTAGTTAACTCCTCGTTTTGTCTTTGTATCACAGAGACCCCTTTGTAGCCCTGCAATAATGTTTGAGAGCATGCATTATTACAAAACACATGATCCCATGTGAAGTATTTACTCGCTGGAAGGGTACAGTGGTAATTGGAATGATGCTGAGGGAGTTAGCAGTAATGACTTGGAGAAAATGAAGCCTCATTATATTTTAAAATAATGATTTTAAAAAAAGGTAAGTGATATGATGGTTGTTGCTTTTTTAAAATAAATGGATAGTTATGATGTCAGAACTATTTGTTTATAAGGTTATAATTATAAAATTTTCACTTTTGAAGTTATGTGATGAATAAAATCAAACTCTTTCTTGATTTTTCTCAAGAAGAATAGGCAGTCTCAATAACATACAATACCATATATTCAGTGTTGTAAGGATGATCCAGACTCTCCGACAATCCTGGGTGTATTTTGTTTAAAGTCCTTTTCTGTGTATAACCCCAACATGTTTCCTGACTTTGCCTGACCTCCACCTGCCTAGACTCTCTGCTCCATTCTACGGTCACACATACTTTCCACCTGTCTTGACCTCTGCCTGTTTTTCGACTACTCTCTACCTGTGGAGAGCAATTTCTGAGGGTTGCGACCTGGACATAACACTGCTGATAAACCCTAACCTCCTTGTGGAGGCTCTAGATTAAGACCAGGTGTGTATTAGATTTTGCTAGTACCTCAGTGGTACTAGTTCCCAGTTGCTTCCTCCTCCTTCCATCTGGTCTCAGACCCGGCTTTACAATGTAATTGGGCTATGGAACATCTGAGGGAGCAGTTGCCTCCGGTCCAGAACAGAAGTTGTTTTCCTTGTCCAGACATATGGATAATTATGAAGTTTAGCAGAACAGAATTGTGCAAGTTCTGGATTCCATTTCTTCACATTTACGGACAGCCTCTGGGCCTACTGCACCGATGGGATCCATCCTGTCCCTTCCTGAGGCTGCTAACATAGAAGCATGTATTCCGGAACCTTCAACATTTTCCTGTGATTCTGATTCATATAGGGTTTTCATTAACCAATGCTTGATACAGTTTGAACTTCACACCTCCCAGTTGAACATGCCAAGGTGGGCTATAATAATCTCTCTATTGTCCGGTAATGTCTTGGTGTGGGCATTTCCTTTAAGGGAGCTAAATGATCCGATAGTATCAGATTCTTCTACCTACATCACGAAACTTTGCAGAATCTTTGATGTTTCCAGAAGAAACACTGCTGCCTCAGCTCGCCTCATGCAAATCAAACAAGCACAATGTTCCGCTGCCCTATATGCAGTAGAGTTCCGCATCCTGGCAGCCAAGACCTGCTGGAACAATGAATCTCTCATGGTATCATATGGCAAGGATTCCCAGATCGCCTAAAGGATAACTTAGTGGCTTATGATCTTCCTACCTTGTTGGACAATTTAACTTCTTTAAGCATAAAAGTAGACAATCACTTGATGGAGCGCCAAGCTGAAAAACGAAGGCATTTCTTCCCTCAGTCACTGTAGCTTGGGTTAACCCCTGCTGAAAAGTCCAGGCAGGTTGGTGCCACCTGACTTACTGATGAGGAACGTTTCCTCTGCCAATCTTCCGATATGCATCTGCACTGTGGTAGAGAGGGTCACTTTGTCCGAGACTGTCCCGTAAAGGCGGGGGCACTCCCTAGCCTAGAGAGACTGGAGGATAAGCACCTAGGTCAACCATCTCCTATACTCACACTAAATACTCATCACCTGTTACTACCAGTAAAATTACCTGGTAGCTCTATTCCCATTCACTCTTGGGCCTTCAAAGACATCTCATTCACCAAAGAGAATGGTATCCCTACTATGTCCTTAGCATCTCCCCTTTGTGTCCTCGCCCTGGACAAGGAATCCCTTTCTAGGAGTCTGGTGTCTATGTCTACTCAGTTAATAAAGCCTGTCTTGACCTCTGCCTGTCTTCCAACTACTCTCTCCGTTTACTGCTTTGTACCTGACCACCTGCGGACAGCAATCTCCGGGGGCTGGACATGGACATAGAACCACTGCTAAACTCTAAACTCCTTGCAGGGACTCTAGGTGAAGACCGGGTGTGTCTTAGACTTCATGGCTTGGGGTTTGCTAGCACCAAGTCCTTAGTGGTAACAGTTCCCAGATGCTTCCTCCTCTTCCCATCTGGTCTCAGACCTGGCCTTACATTTGCCTTATTGTAAAATAAGGAAACAAAAGCTGCAATGACATATCTTACTTTAAACCTGTGATGATTTTCAACTACCTGCACCCAGAGTCTAATTATGCATCACTGCTGTAAATACTATACCATTTTATAAACGTTTTACTAAACCTGTATAGTAAATTCTAACTGAACAATATTTATCTTAATTGTTCCAAATGCACTAAAATGATTTTACATAGTTTTCTTACTTTCCCCTAGAGAAAAAAAACATTACAGCACAAAGGTTTTCTTCTGAGCTACAATCAGCCTTAAATAGTTCTACAGTAGTATTATCTTCAAGCTTTTTACTTTGTTGACCCTACAGTTGCAAAGCACATTGCAGGCATTATATACTACACAAATAATATTGTCTTAAAGTAAAGCATACCATACTTGTCTGTAATTGTAGGAACTAAAAAGCTATAATAAACTCACAATTACAAAGTAAAGAAAAAAATAACAGGAAGCAGTGTAACTGTAACTCCATGGCAATCTTTTATCATTGATCTCGCGATTTCCATGACAGATTTAGGAAACATTGTCATCTGTCGTTCTACTGAAGCTTCTTACAAAGAGTTATAGGACGCGCATCAGACTGATAACACCATCTCCTTATTCTCTAATAGAGATAACCACGTTCTTTCGAATACACCAGAGCTTTGACGGACACTAATGGATTCCACACTTTCTTTCTGCTTGATCTACAGCTCGTATTAGTGTAAGGGTAATTTAGTGACAACAGTTTATCAATGTGTTGATGCAAGATAATAGTAATCATAGCAGAAGCACTGAATCTATTTGTGTACAGAGTATGTTTTCTTCCTTTTGTCTAGTCTGACACACTAAGCATTTTCTTTATGGTTGTACATCATGGACAGTGACAAACTTACTCAGACATGAATTAATTGACCACAGTGTGCATTATAAGCATGACTAAAAGGCTGGGCTAATATTAATATATTTAAGATCAATTCAGATATTCAAACTGAGGCTCATATTGAAAATGCAGTTTAGGGTTATTTTATCCTCTCAGACCCCAACACCGAGGAACATATTCATCAAAGAAGCAAACAGTGTCAGATGTGGTTTCTTGAATACTGTGGCATTGCCAAACAGTAGCATCCCTACCATCAATGCCCTAATTTGCCACTTTGATCTGGTGGATTCAACAGAGCATACCTTGCCGAATTTGCTGCTTCGGCAGACTCCAATGCTTGGTGAATAGGTGCAAAGCAGTGTAAGTCTGTGACTACCATAAGTCAAACTGAATTCAGATCCCTATGCAAATGTTAGACTTTTTTGAATCAGCTCCTGAGCATAATCAAAGGGGTGGGGCTAGAAGAGAGTGACAGGCAGTGCATGGGAAGGAGAAAGAGGGAAAGTACCAGACCAGATATAAATCAGTTTGGGTGAGGGGGCTTTTTATTACAGTTTGCAGAGATCAGCAGAGTATTTCTTTACATACAGACTTACATGGGGTGGAAGGAAGAGGAATCTGGAAGCACAGGCAAATATAGCTCTAGGTTAAAAACACACATGACTAAAATTCAGATGCTATAGAGCAGGCATGTCAAACATGCGTCCCGCGGGCAGCATGCGGCCCTTTACAGGCATATCTGCAGCCCGCACAAAAGTCTCAAACTTTGTCTCTAAAGTTTAGAGACAAAGTTTGAGATTTTTGCGCGGGCCGCAGATGAACAAAACTCACGATCAGCACTTCCGGCTCTTCATTCATTGGCCAATATCCCTGCATATGACCTGCTTACGTGATCAGCAGCCAACCAACTAGCTCTGTGTCAATCCATGATGTGTGTACTTTGGTCGGCTGCTGATCACGTAAGCAGGTCATATGCAGGGAAATCGGCCAATGAATGACGACCTGGAAGTGCTGATCATGAGTTTTGTACATCTGCAGCTCGCGTGGCTGCTGAGGAGTTTTGTTGTGAGCGGAGAAAGAGTCCTGGCTGAGAGAATGACTGTGACCGTGATGAGGAAGAAGGGACCCGCACAGGCAAAGTCCAAGCAAGTGAGTCGCCCTCCTGTATGTAACCATTAAAAACTAAAGAGAGGGGTGAGCACTCAGATTATAAAATATAAAATTTTGATGCAAAAAACAGTGGTGCTGATTGGATGAAAAATACAATCGAACACAAAGGAGAAACAGCATCCAATATAAAGCACACACAAAATGTATTTATTAAATAACACAGCAAACAAGGAAAAATTAAAAGCAATTAAAATACATGTGCACCCTTGGAGGCAAATACCAGGGGTGAACACCAAAAAGAACAAATCCTACAGACGCCCATTAAATAAATACAAAGTAAATAAACACATATTGAAAATTCATAATAATAATATAATATAATGAATAGGCTATTCATTATATTATTATTATGAATTTTCAATATGTATTTATTTACTTTATATTTATTTAATGGGCGTGCGGCCCTCGCAACAACCTCTTGTTACTCATGTAGCCCTCGGGGTACGCTGAGTTTGACATGCCTGCTATAGAGGAAAGGATATAATGCGCCACATGTATTTGGCTAAAATCTACTATACAAAAATAAGTTCAGAAACTGTGGAGCAATTTTTACATAGACACTTTTGCTTGAAATGTGGAACCCACTTTTCAGAGTGGCAAACTTGACTAGTAGCCCCGTAAAGCCCCCAATGAACCCATACAGCCCAAACTGCTGTGCTGATCCCCTTAATTAACACCATCTTCAGCCTAATGACTCTAAGTAGATACACTCTGTTTTCTCACAAGAATGGTGTGCACCGTGATAGTCGGTCATACCTGCAGCTGAAATACTAGGGTGCCTGTGGGTTCTTGCAAATGCCTTTCTGCTACCTTTCACAGACTACCGGGATAGGAAATTCTCTCTACACAGCCGCACCGTTACTGTTTATATAATTAGAACAATTCCATGGGTCTTTGTATTGGTTCCCTGTTTCCTTTCTAGAAGCAGTAGGCTTCGAATAACCTCTGTGACTAACAAATAAAAGTTGCATATAACAGTTGTGCTATGGAAGAAAACTAAAATCTTGTTTTAACTGAACTGTATTTCACAACAATAAATCTTTCAGTCTTTGATCAGTGTAATCTCTTGAGAACTTAGCTCTGTTTCTTTAACACCTCTGCATTTTAATCTATTTCATCTCAACATAAACAGGTTGATATTTTGCTATAAATTGCTCTGGTTGTGTTCTTTGTACTCGCTCCCCGCTCTCTTGTGACACAGGAAGAATTTACTGAAAGCAGGGTCAGACGGCACAGCTCAGCGTAAGAGGGATTAATATTTCCCTTCACTACACAGCAGAAACACACCTTCCTTCCCCCTTTCTGCCTCTTCATACTCTCCCTCAGGCACCTCTTATTCTTCCCATATTGCCCCAGTACAAGAAGCATGGCACTCAGATAGAACAGGAAAAGGAAATAGAGACAAGCACTCATGCACTCAGTCAATCCAACACAGGGAATTTTAACTACTACCAGTCCCCTCACATGCATTCATTACAAGAATCCTGGTATGCTTAAATAGCTGAAGATTTGGATTTTTGAGCCCTGATGCCCACCTGAATCTCAATAAGATTATTTTATTTGGTCCAGGGGGTCGTCTGACATAGATGTTACAGGGCTGCAGAGAGGTCTAGTGGTCATGGCAGAGCTGCTAAGCCCCATCACAACCACAACTGCCATGACCCCTATCGTTATGACCCTGAATGAAAGACGGAAACAAGTTTTATTACCTCTATTATTGATCCTTAGTGGTGAAACAAGCCCTTTCTTTTCACATGGAAACCTCAAAGGCACCTGTAACAGATACCTTTTTTTCTAATCTTCAAAAAAGAAGCCTGTGTCTTTTCCAGTTCATACTTCTATGAGGGCAGAACAATAAAAGATGGAAGATAGAAAACGATGGAGAAGGCCACAGATCTCAGGAAAACATGTAAAAAATACATATCACTTTGAGGAAGCTGAATGTTTTTGGAAAATACACCTAAAATGAATGCAGCAGTGGTGAGGTTGGCATGGAAGATCACTCTACCAGTTGATGAAGTCATGGTGTTTAAGAAACTAATGAAGAAAATATTTTAATTCAATTAAAAATGCATATTGTATGGCAAGTGTAGATTGCAGGACAGCAGAAGCTGTGACACCAGCAGCCATATCACTGAAAGGAGGAAGGACTCAATTAATTCAAACATGAATTTACAATGCTGTTATTGGTAGCATTGAGAAGAGCACAGGTTGCAGATAGAGTGTCAAGGATAATGTAGGTCACTTACCTTCTGAGGGTAGCAGTTTATTAGAAGATACATTTGATGCCATTATTAAATGTCTGGAAAAAGGAGTCTTTTTGCCACAGGACAGGTGGCCATAAAAAGAAATATAATGCCTGCTCAGACTATGTTTTTGCTGAGAGCATAGTTTCAGATCAAGAGAATAAAATCACTTGGACAGTGGCGAAACAACAGAAGATAATAGAGGCAGTTGCTGCATTCGGAATTAATCAGTGGGTTTCAGTAAAGCTCGGCATGAAGACCATTTGTCTCATGGTTGAAAAATGGAGTTTCACAACTTAATCTGCAGAGGAAATTGAGATTGACAGACAAATTGAACGTAGAGCTGGAATGGTGGTGTAACCTGAAAAACTTACAGAAGGGATTGCCATTGATAGAACCAGAGCTAGTAGTATTAACCACAGATGCATCTGAAACAGGATGGGGTGCTTTTCTGGGAAAAAAAATTATACAAAGGAAATGAGAAGATTAAGCAATACCATTCACTTTCCTGGAGCTTAGAGCAATAAAGTTAGCACTGTTAACTTTTGCAGAAGAGTTAAAGGGTGCAAATGCTTCTGTACAGAGAAAATAAACAATGAGAAGTATTGGATTACTGAAGGATGTCAAATCAATTATGGTCTGGGAGAAATTTATGTTGCCAGGGTAGAGAATATACAAACAGATTATTTTAATTGAAGCTGCATAGAACCAGGTGAATAGATTCTGAACATGTATATCTTCCTGTCACTGGTAGAATGTAGGAGGGGATATTCACCCATGGATGTGACGGCATCAGTATGAAATTGCAAATGTGAGATTGCCTACTTATGCTTTCAATGCAAGTAGGAGTAAGGAACAGATAAACTAGTCCCTGGGATACTTGAAATTGATGTGTTTCCTATATTTCCATTAAATTGGAAAGCTGTAATGAAAATAGAGAAAGAAGATTTAGGTGCAATAGAAGTAATCCCAGTTTAGCCAAGAAGACCCTTGTTTTCACATTTGTACAGTAGACAAGTCCAGTCAGAATTCCAGCAATACCAGGTTGGTTGACTCAAGGTCCAATTCAGTATCAGTATTCAATTGTCACAAAATGGAACAGCTATGTCAAATAGCTTAGAGGTCACACAGAACAAGGATTCTTTGTCTTGGGATTTCCATGGGTTTCAACTTAAGGGTCAAGATTTCAACATTAGCAAAACTTTTGGCAGTGAAACCTTTGATACAAAAGATTCTTAATGCATTAATGATGTCTTGACTTCTGGTGTCAATACTTATTCCATCTTGGGACTTACCCTTTGTTCTCGATGCTCTAACAAAAGCACCCTATGAACCAGTGTCAAAAATCTCAAGGTGGCAAGAGAAAGTAGTAATCAGGCTTGTCATTTTGTCTAAATGCAAGAACAGATGAAAAAGGCACAAGATTCACTTCAACTGGTGAAAGCTTGTCAGATTACCGCAGAAATATAACACTATATGACCCCCATATGGGTCAGAAGAGGACAAATCCCAATCTAGATCCAGTTCCTGGATCTTGGACTGTTTTGGTAGAGAAGTGAAAAAAATATTAAAGATGGAGAAATTTCTGTTTTCAAGTAGGTCTTTCATATTTCTGTTTAGCTTTATTTTGATGTTATAAATGACAGTTTTTCAGAGAAATATTGTTTTACTTTTTTTCATTTTTATAATTTTAATAATTCACTTATTGCAATAAAAACTTTGCTCTTAAGGAGATTTTTATATTGCATTTGGAAATATTTTTTTTCTCTTAGTATGAAATCCTGCACTTCAGTGTAAAGAAGAAGCAAATATTTAAACTGCATTTCTGTCATTTGTAAGCCTGCTGATTTCCCTAACTCAGTATTACTTACTGTTAGAAAGAGTGTAGCAGTATTCTTTTATAGGAGCAGCCTCACACAAGCTGCCCAAATACATACACACACATATATTTATTTATGCAAATAGCAGCTTTCAAACTGTTTTTTATGTTTTCATGAACTAGTAATCTGTGTTTCACCTCAGAGCCAGTGCTGATGATCCAGAAACAACGGACCAATTCAAATTTGCAAGCAAACAGACAATTGCCATACCCGCTGAATGGTCCTTTCGAACCCGGCTACAAGTTTTTGTGATTTGTGCTGAAATGAATCTTCTTTCTATTCTTGCTACACTGCATACATTTATTTCATTTAGCAGTTCTGTATTTTTAATCTGGAACCTGAAATTGTCACAGAGGTGTATGACAGGGACAGAACGACCAGTCATGGAGCCTGCTTAAAGTAAGTTAAACAGAGAGTCCCAATTCACTAAGGCCCTAATTCACCATTGTGCGAAGTGAGCCGCGAAGCGTTCGGCTCACTTCGCACAATGGTAAATTAGGGCCTAAATGCTCAGAGCAGCTACAGTTGTGGGGTTTGTACAGGAGTAAGCACATAGTATTATACTGAGCTGTTACATAATATACTTAGTATGCACGTAGGGCTTAGGAGGCCGATAACCCCAGAGTATATTCAATTTTAATATAGTAACATAGTTTATAACATAGTAACATAGTTTATAAGGCTGAAAAAAGACACAAGTCCATCCAGTTCAGCCTATTTTCCTGCAATGTTGATCCAGAGGAAGGCAGAAAACCCATGAGGCAAGAGCCAATTATCCTTAAGTGCTAGGGCCGTTATGGCAGGCTGAAAGGCTAGTGTCATAACCATCCAAAAAAGGTGTTGCCTTGTCTCCTGCTAGGGACATAACAGCTACAAGCCTGCCATTGAAAGGATAATCAAATCCATAGCCAAACACAGAGGGGGTCATTCACTAAGGTGCAAATTTGACTGTCGAATCCGCAAATAGTGGATTCCCATAGCAAATCCGCAACAATTTCCCCATTGTAAAGTTGCAACAATTTTTTAATGTTAAGATTGTGACAATTTTCCCATTATAAAGACGCGACTGTGACAATATTCTTATTATAAAGACGCGACTGCGACAGTAGCAGCCTATTGCAACTGTCTTTATCTGGAGAATTCGCACCTATAAGCAACAATTCGTACTTTAGTGAATAACCCCCTATAGAGTTATCACCAAATACGTTCAAGGTGGAAAAAAAGAAGATTATCAGAACCTGAATCCAAAGAGGTAGTCAAGTATATACAAAACAAAGCAGTTGTACAAAAAACAATGATTAACTCGATTAGATTTGCTACTTTTCACTCACTAAGATACTTTGACATTGAAAAGGGTAATGGAGCGGCAATGTAACGGGATGAACACTGAATAGCCTTTTGCTAAACCAAATGAACCCTATTTGTTGATAACATCTACATATTGATTTTTACAAGCTGAGTTAAGCAGTGGTCATTTTTGTACTCTATTCCAAGTGGAAAGTGCTCAATACTCCAGTGCTATACCCTCTAATACCATGGCTCCTACATCAACACCTCTCCTTTCCTTTGCTCCATGTAAGTCTTTTAAATGATCTTCCTGTAATCAAAATAACACTGTTTACCTGGCATTACCAGCCAGCAGCCAACATAGTTTGTATAAACAAAACAAAAATAAATTCCTCCATCTAGCCACTTGCCTGTGGATGCTTTTGGTTGTTGAATTGATTTGGAATGATACACAGTGTATACCTTTGCCTTGTTTATTTCCATTTTGTTATTATATTGCTTGACATGTAGCCTTTTTTGTTTGTTTACCATTTACCTTTAACATAAAACAAATAAAAAGCACTCTAAAATGAATTAAGCTTTACCACTTATGACAGAGCTTCTTTCAGTCAAAAATGTAACTTATTGAACATTATTCTAACCCCCTTCATTATAAACCTAACAAATTCTTTGTGCCTTTACTTTTTTACCCCAGCATTTCCCAGGAGGCTGTAGAAATATTCAATTAAGATAAAGCATACATCGTCGACATACATTTCTTCTAAAAATGATATACGTTGGTCAATGAGGCAGTGTTTGGACAGAAGACTCAATACTTGTAGACTGTGTTTTTGAAACATGGATAAAACTGTTCTTGCCTAGAAGATATCTCCAGGCAATGATGCTAATGTGTATTTCTCTGAAATGCACTGTGCTCCACATTCAGCAGAAAAAAAAATAAAACATGTTTATAGGCCAACACCATTTTGCTTCTGAAATTAGAGTTATGGTCATCTTTCCATAAACTAATATTTAGTTTAGCTAAAAAAGAAATACATTTGTTTTTCTGCTAAAATAACAGTATTATTGCAAGAAAAAAATCAATTATTTCACTAGGCAATTTGAAAGGTTAATGCAATGTTACTTCCCCCCAAAAAATTCACAATTGAATTATTCTCTGTAACATTCACCAGTCTGGGAAGAGTTGTATGAATGGCCATTTTATGAACCAAAACACCTCTCTTCCTCTGGTAATTTAAAGGAGAACTAAAGGCTTGTATTATTAAGGGGTAATTCTTAAGTGGGCGAAAATATTCACAGATAACTTTCTTTCCTCCAGTGCTGCTACCTGCTCTGTGTAAAGCTAATCTTCATTGTCTCTATTGCATCACCATGGATCCTCTTCACTTCCTGCTTCCTCTTCCAAATCACTGATGTGAGCAAGAGCAGAAGCAGAATTATGTCAGAATTCAAGTTTTAAAGCCATGAAAATGTGTACAAGGCTGAGCCCTGCACTTTCAAGTAAAAGAATTTCTACCTGACATCTTATGGGGAATAGATTTTAGAGAAGTAGGGTAGGTTTGTATTGCAGTGACACACAGGGCTGAAGTTTTTCTTTTTTTGGGGAGAGGGGAGGCTTATTATTTTAAATAATGCAAAGTTACATTTATCCTAGAGAAGCAGGAGCCCATGAACAAACATCATGTGCACATGCAAACAGTCAGCCAGTTCTTCAAACCAGAGTAAAGACTTTATTTTTCATTTTCACAGATTTCTTTTCTTTTAAAACAATGTACTAAAAGACATGGGAAAATGTTAACACCAAAAAAAACCCTTGTCAAAAAATCAGAAACTGAACAGAAACAGGGTCTGTTTACACATGGAGGAAACCCACATCTTTCAAATGACTTTAGACTTTGTGCGCTGCCCATAGAAGGACGAAAGAGATGTAAAATGTGTTTATTTTATGTATTGTAAGTTTAAAAAATTACAACCCTAAAAACAAAAACCTCATTCAGAAAGAAAATCAGAACCTTCGCATTGCTAAAATGGGGTAATTTATCATAACCAAACCACAAGGGCCTGGTGTATTTCTCTATTATTTACTGTGTGACTTCTGTGTGTCAGTAGGGTTTGTATCCATCGTATACATTCTATTTATTGCATGGCCCTTGAAAACGCACTTCTTGTATTTAATAC
>WMED01016818.1:0-13184 GCA_019650415.1 Pipa parva | reverse complement strand
TTTAATGCGCTCGCTGATGTCCGTGTGCAGGACATCAGCGAGCGCAGATCAGTCAGTCCGTAGTGAGGCGAGCACTCCTCACCTCACTTCGGACTATCCTGAATTCCCCTCTTTGTCTTTTGTTGTGCCTTCTTTTTAGGTTTTGTTGCATTCATTTCAAGATATTTATGGTGTAGCTGATGTTACACCTTGTTAAGTGCAAGCCACATGAATCCATGAATCTCATTACATTTAGGCCACCTATCCTGTGCAGTCTCCAATTTCCTTTTTACTATATAGATCTTCTCACTTTCACTTCCTTTCCTCTTATAATTACCACATTCTCAACTCTCTCCTTAACTTTCCAATTTTCCTCTCCACTACCATATTCATATATACATATACAGTATATGGTGTATGTATATATATATATATATATATATATATATATGTATTTCATACTAATTGCCCCATTCAACCCAAAGAATGTTGTGAGGTGAAAAGCTTGTTATCCTCTTAACCAAATATATGTTGCTCCATTAAAAGGCATCACAACTATCTCTAACTCCTAAAGCTGTGAACTACTAGGAGAAAAGTAAATCTTTTCTATGACCTGACACTATAGGTTTTAGCAAGCAGCTGTATATTCTCAAAGGGGAATAGTATATATAAGTGGTGAAGAAAAAGTGTTTGGTTTTTTGTTTTATTTTCAGCTTTAATTGCCATGTTAAAAGTAACTTTTTGATGCATTTTCTAATGTCAAGAAGTTGTACCAATCAGAAACCTTTATGAATATATTCCCCATAGTGTCATTTTGAAGACTGGTATTTACAGTTGTCCTTTGCTCTTAAACTTGGAGCAGAATTTTAGTTTTTCAGAATACTAAGGGTACAAAGAGTGCCTACACTGCAATGCAATGCCCTTTCAATCACTTGCTCTCGTTAAGGCAAATAATAACAGTTTAGCCTGAAAAACAAGTCTGAATGGACATTTTACAGAACTCTGACTTAGTATGTTGTGTAAATCTGGGTATCTCCATTACTGTATCATAAAATAAGGTTACACATGATTTAAAAAGGTTTGTTCTGATTTGGTTTAAAAATATCTATACTCTACTCGTCTAAAACTGTAAGCAGCCTCTGCTTTAATCACAAATTTTAGCCTAATTTTTCATTCATTTAGCTTTAAAGGAGAACTAAAGATATAAAACAAGAAAGACTTATTAAAAACCTCACCAGATATAGAGGTGAATCGCTTGTCACAGTATGAGCTGTGCTGTAATTACCCAGCACCTGATGTTTCTTCACAGTGCATAGGCTGACTGAGAAGCCAGCACGAAGCTCTTCCCAACTTATTTCACCGTCGGTGATAAATGGTTGAAACATCATCACGTTCATTGCGGGGGCCAATGAGAATGCTCCCTGCAATGAGCGTGATGATGTATAAGGCCGGAGAACCAAATGGGTGGAGCTTTTCGCTGGCTTCTCTGTCAGCCTGTGTGCTGTGAAGAATTTTAATATCCTTTCATACTATAAAAGGGGGTACATTATCCTTTCTAATACACATGGCACTTTTGGAAGAAAAATAAAGCATATTTATACATTGTTTTACCACTTGATAAGAATTCTCGCTACAAGATCCTTCCTCATTTCTTTTCTTGTTTCAGCTCTTTTTTGTGGCATTGTATCACCCAGAATTCTTAAGTTATAATGTAGCTTGTTTATAAAGACTACATTTCCCATGATAATCTTTGAAATCATTTTATAATCTTTCTTGATACTCTAGTTTGCCCATTCCTTTAATTATTTTAGTAGCCACCTTTGAACCCTCTCAAGTTCAACCACATCTTTCTTGTGCACTGGTGCCCAAAACTGCACACAGTATTCCATATGTGGTCTGACCAGTGCTTTGTAAAGAGGTACAATAATGTTCTCGTCATGTGCGTCTATACCCCTTTTGATGCATCCCATGATTCTATTTGCTTTGGCAGCTGCCGCTTGGCACTGGTTGGTACAGTTAAGTTTATTGTCAACTAGAACTCCTAAATCCTTTTCCATGTTTGTTTTGCCCAGTATTTTCCCATTTAGAAAATAATCTACACATGCATTTCTGCTTCCCGTATGCATAACCTTACATTTATCAGTGTTAAAACTCAATTACCACTTTCCTGCACAAGTCTCCAACATACAAACCGGATTCCAAAAAAGTTGGGACACTAAACAAATTGGGAATAAAAACTGAATACAATTATGTGGAGGTGCCAACATCTAATAATTTATTCAGAATAGGAAACAAATCACAGGTCAAAAGTTTAAACTGAGAGAATGTATCATTTTAAGGGGAAAATGTGTTGTTTCAAAATTTTATGGCATCAACAAATCCCCAAAAAGTTGGGACAAGGACATTTTTTACCACTGTGTGGCAACCCCCCTTATTCTTACAACACTCAACAGACGTCTAAGGACAGAGGAGACCAGTTTCTCAAGTTTAGAAATAGGAATGCTCTCCCATTTATGTCTAATACAGGCCTCTAACTGTTCAGTTGTCTTTGGCCTTCTTTGTCGCACCTTCCTCTTTATGATGTGCCAAATGTTCTCTATAGGTGAAAGATCTGGACTGCAGACTGGCCATTTCAGTACCCGGATCCTTCTCCTACGTACCCATGATATTGTGATTGCTGCAGAATGTGGTCTGGCATTATCTTGTTGAAAAATGCAGGGTCTTCCCTGAAAGAGATGACATCTAGGGTGAAATTTACTAAGGGCGAAACGATCGCCCGAAGTTAATTTCTGACCGCACACGTGCGGTATTCGATCACGATTCCGATCGTGCAATCGCAAATCGATCAGAATTGCGATCGTGCGATCACAAATCGATCGGAATACCACACATGCGGTAAAAATACCGCACGTGCGGTCAGAAATTGCGATCGGGCGGACTAAATCCGCCCTTAGTAAATTTCGCCCCTTGATGGGAGCATATGTTGTTCTAGAACCTGAACATAGTTCTATACATTAATGATGCCTTTCCAGACATGCAAGCTGCCCATGCCACAAGCACTCATGTAACCCCATATCATCAGTGATGCAGGCTTCTGAACAGAGCGTTGATAACAACTTGGGTTATCCTTGTCCTCTCTGGTCCAGATGACATGGCGTCCTAGTGTTCCATAAAGAACTTCAAATCGTGACTCATCTGACCACAGAACAGTCTTCCATTTTGCCACACTCCATTTTAAAATACCCCTGGCCCAGTGCAAACGTCTGAGCTTGTGGAGCTTGCTTAGAAATGGCTTCCTCTTTGCACTGTAGAGTTTCAGCTGGCAACGGCAGATGGCACGGTGGACTGTGTTCACTGACAATGCTTTCTGGAAGTATTCCTGAGCCCATTCTGTTATTTCCTTGACAGTGGCATTTCTTTTTGAGGTGCAGTGACGTTTAAGGGCCCGGACATCACAAGCATCCAGTGGAGTTTTACAGCCTTAACCCTTACGCACAACAATTCTTCCAGATTCTCTGAATCTTTTGATGATGTTATGCACAGTTGATGATGATAACTTAAAAGTCTTTGCTATTTTCCGCTGGGTAACACCATTCTGGTATTGCTGCACTATCTTTCTGCTCAACAATGGTGGAATTAGTGATCCTCTTACCATCTTGGCTTCAGAGAGACACTGACACTCTGAGAACCTCTTTTTATACCCAATCATGTTGTCAATTGACCTAATTAGTGTTAATTGGTCTTCCAGCTCTTCATTATATGCTCAATTTCCTTTTTCCAGACACTTATTGCTACTTGTCCCAACTTTTTGGGGATTTGTTGACACTGTGACATTTTGAGTCAATATATTTTTCCTTAAAAATGTTACATTGACTCAGATTAAACTTTTGATCTGTCATCTATTTTCTATTACGAATAAAATATTGACATTTGCCATCTCCACATCATTGCATTCAGTTTTTATTCACAATTTGTTTAGTGTCCCAACATTTTTGGAATCCGGTTTGTATCTAAATTGGTTTAAGATTGATAAGTAAATAGTAAGTGTATGGGCTTTACCAAGAGGAGTTTGAAATGTATTTGTTCAAGACAAAATATTATATGAAAATTGATATACAAGCTTATTATAAAATTAATTAATTATTAGAGAATTTTTCAAAGGCAGTGTATTATGGAAAGATATACTAAGATGTTGTTTATAAAGAACATTGGGAACACAAAAAAATTGCATTCATGAATATCTGACGGGAATCAGAGGCACAGTATGAAGGTGCAATGAGCAGGTGGGTTTTTGCTTTGGTCCAAATAGTTTTTAATAAAGTTTGGAGTCAGAAGTACGAGGTAGGATGCTGTTTGTTTTAGAGAATAATGAGAGGTGTAGTAAAAATGTTACAAAGTTTAAAGGACATTGGGATTTTTGACTAGTTTGGGATGGGATTGAAAAGTCTTTGTAGTTGTTTGTTTTACCTGTTGGTTGGGACCCAATATCTTGCTTGGGGGTTACTCACTAAGGTGCAAATTTGACAGTCGAATTCACAAACAGCGGATTCCCATAGCAAATCCGCTACAATTTTCCCATTGTAAAGTTGCGACAATTTTTTAAAATGAAGATTGCGACAATTTTCCCATAATAAAGTCGTGACTGGGAGAATTCTCATTGTAAAGACGCGACTGCGACAGTAGCAGCCTATTGTGACTGCTTTATCTGACGAATTCGCACCTATACTCAACAATTCAGACTTTAGTGAATAACCCCCTTGGTATTTTGGAAAATCCTTATTTTTTAATCCCAACATTAATCAGAGATGAATGAAAAGTGGCCAGCAAATAGCAGCTTGGCACTGTTAATACCAGTTACATTTACTAGGGGAGTGATGTGAAACACAGATATTTATATGTATGTTGGTTATATTATTTGATCTAAGACCATTTATCTCTACTGAATAAACTAAACTACAGCCTTTTATCCCACATGTGACTGTGTTTATTTGTGATTTAAAGTCAAGGTGTACAGTATATGATTTTATAAAGGGAATTAAACAAGCAATCATGGAGGTGGCCCTGGTCAAGGATTTTAGCACAGAAGTGAAGTACCGCAATAATTATTTATTAAGAACATTTTATACTGAATCATCAAAAAGCACTTAGGAGGTTAGAAAAACAAAACTTGTCATACTGCTGCAGTGTATTGGCATTGACCACAAATAAAGGAGCACACGGAGGGGGCTTATTCATAAAAGGATAAATTGCCGCATAAAGGTGTGAAATCACATTCGCATATTCACATTTTCTGCCACTTCCCCATATTTGGGTGTTCAGGAATCTCTGTGATGTGGTGAATTTGAGACAGTCACTGGCTTACAGAGCACTTTACACCACGTTAAATGCGCTTACACAGGTAAATTACCTATTCATCAAGCATCTGTCTGTCACAGCAGTGAATTCAACAAGGCGCATTATGTCGTATTTGCCAGTTTTACTTTACCAAACTGAAGTGGTGAATCAGGGGGGTTGATGGCAAGGGTTCCTGGTGTCCCAATGAGTAGGCCACACTACACAAGAGATAGTTAATGACGCTATGTAAATCCTCTGTGTAGTGAATAAGGAATAGAGAACAGGAGTGTAGAAACCCAAAATAATGTGAATTCATTCTGACAGTTGAATTCTCACTTTCATGAATAAGCCCCTCAGAATGTCTATCAAATGTTGCTAAATAAATCACTAGTTAAGTGTTGGATTTTGCCCTACATGGTCCAAAATCTTGTTTGGCACCCCATCGAAGACTTAAATGTGGATCTTCATACCACAGAGGAGTTAGTACTGATCAATTCCAAGGCACAGAGACTAAGGGACTTCTGGTTGACCTTACTAGCCACCACAATGAATTAAAGACTTTTCTGCAAGGGAACCTTCAGAAAAAATACCCCATTGGTGGCAGCAGGACAACCACAAAACGGTAGGCTTGTGCAATTTGAGCTGTCGTGCACAGGAACTTCAAATCACAGCAACACTAAAGAACAGGAACAGACAAACTGAAATGCTGATGAATACTGGAGGGCGGAAACATTGTTATGTGCACACTGGGAAACAGGAAAGCAGTATTCTACACAAGAAACTTAACAGCAGAACAGTAATACACAAAAACATTGGATAGCAGAAATAGATTAACTGTAGATTAACTATACTAATTTGATACATATTTCCAAAAGTAAAACATAGACTGCACTAAACATGAACAGCCTTAGGACTGCACTGATGTAGTCACTAGTCAACTTCTTCAATTTCACCCCATTTTACAAAGCAGAAGAGACAGCAGCATTTTGTACATGACTGTGGGGAGATCAGTCAACTATGTAACAAAACAAGTGATGACGTGATCACAACCAGGACTGATTCAATTGGACAAGAAGCCATTTAATCTTTCTACATGGGTTGTGTATCAAACAGTGGCTTTAACTCACCAGGGCAGCTGGCACCTTCACTTTTTTTTGGTATATATGGAAATAAGCTGAGGTTGAAAGATAGTTTTGAGCATTTTCATTTCTTGCAGTATCATTATTCAAGGATTTGGCTGCCATAATTTTTTTTCTTCTCTATTGAACACAATAGAATAGTGACCCCAGCTACCACATATTCATTGCCAGTAATAGACTGATTTTCAAAAAGAAATAATGTAGCATCATTTGAATAGCTGTCAACCCAAACCTCTGCAAAGAAATATTTAAACTGCAATGTTTGTCTTGTACTCTATTTACAGCTTTAATGATCGCAGTTTGTGTAGGAAACCAATATAGAAAATATATTTGTCGTTGATGCGTTCATGTCCTGCATTTTTGAAAAATGATTGTACTTTGCGGTGCCAATTTAATTTTTCACACAGTATTTACCCTTGTTACTTTCAAGTCTTGTGGAAATACAGAGATTTTTTTTCCACTCCGGAATTGATTGCTGCTATTTAGTCTATTAGCTGTAATGTTGCTAACAGGCTATTTTATGATTTCTAATGAGAGCAGCTTATTGAGAGTGAATTGTTGAAACTGACATCGACTATTGTAAGTCAGTAACGATATGGTTTCAGGCTTATAGCTGTTGCTAAATTGAAAATGCACAGTGTTTTGCAAAAACATTAATCTTATAGAATCATGTTTGTGATGCTTTGTTAAATGAAGGTTGGTAAAGTGTTTTGGCTTTTTTAACAAACTAGTAAATCAACAACTTTTCTTGCTGGTTCAACTTTAGCCTTTTTTTTGGTCTGGTGGACCAATTATTACCACTCCCTAAATAATAAGCTAACAATAAGAAAAATGCCCAATTTATAGGGTTTCCATGTGTTTTCTTCTTCAAATCTGAAAGACGTTTAACAAAAATCTTACCCACAATTGGTACACACAGGAACATGAACAACTGGTCACTTCAGTGCTTCTGGTAGTGACACACCTAGGTTCCATCTGCAGAATTGAGGGGGTTATTCACTAAGGTGCAAATTCAACTGTCGAATTCGCAAACAGTGGATTCCCATAGCAAATCCGTGACAATTTTCCCATTGTAAAGTCGCAACAGTTTGATAAAGTTAACATTGTGACAATTTTCCCATAATAAAGTTGCAACTGCGACAATATTCTCGTTATAAAGACGTGACTGTGACAGTTGCAGCCTATTGCGACTGTCTTTATGTGGCGAATTCACACCTATATGCAACAAATTGGACTTTAGTGAATAACCCCCCCTGAATGTTTGTCAGTTCTAGAGATAAGACTATCCATTTTCCTTAGTGCCAACTCCATTGGACAACAGGTCACCTGCAGAACTGGATTAGTGGAAGTATCTTATACTGGCTGGAAATCCAGTCCATGGCAAACAATCACATTTGAATAATTGTTTTGATCTATCCATTAAGAAAAAACTATGCCTTTCTAGCAGTCTTAGGACAACTGACCCTTCATTACCCTAGACACAGTTACAGTCATTAATTCATAGTTCTTATCACTTTTTACCGGTAAATATATTAAAGGGAGCATTTGGATCCAGGCTTGCTTTCCTGTACCTGCGCAGTTTTCTTACTATAGCTTTGCCCTTTTTACTTTGACTCAAACAGTTGAAAGACATCTCTAGTTATTACCCTGTTAATTCTCACTTTGAGACATGACCTAGTTCTTGAGGCTGGGTTTGCTTCTTTACTACCTGTAAAAACAGAAAACACAAAATTAGATCTAGAATCTGCCCTGCTCGTATTAAACCCAATTAAACAAATTCAGTTTGAGATGAGCATACGTTCAAAAGCGATTATTGCAAGTATTGGCATAAAAGCATAGATTTATTGAAGATGTTATGTGCAATATTACCCTGACAGTGTTTATTCCAGACAATATTTTTTATTATACACAGCTCTATGCATATTCTTTAATCTGCACAGACTTACTGAAAATAAACCTGCTACTGTGCTTACTCTTTTAGGTAAAACTATCTATTGATTTCTGTAATATGGTCGCACCAAAAATTTCACTAGATATACATGTATTTCCAGTGACAATAAACTTCTATTCTATTCTTTTCTAAAACACACAGGAACCTGATGAAGGGAGAACCATGTCAAGGTAATAAAACATAGTTATTATAGAATAGAGCAGGAACAGCAGTGAAGCCTCATAGTGTGATCGGTGAGTACCTCATCCTACCTATTCACCCCTAGACATAATGAGCCTACAGTATAGTGCTCCTTCAATCTTACTCATCTTCTCTCATCCCCTTTTTTTAATCCTGTAATCTCCCATGATTGATTCAGTTATATAGATAGTTAGGTTGAAAAAAGACACAGGTCCGTTAATTTCAACCCAACTTCAGCCAATATAGATTTAACAAACATTATTCCTGACCTCTTGTGGCAGTTAGATGTTATCAACAGGCTACCAAATCTCCTTATTGCTTTAAATAATTCTTTATGTTGTGTTTTTTTTTTAAATAATTAACTATCTAACCCTTTTTTTTTTAAACACTTCAGAGAATTTTTCTAGAACAAGACTATTCCTCATATTCATAATCCTGACAGTAAAGAAACATTTTTTTTGCATCTGAAAATGATGGGGCTTATTCAGAAAAGTCCAAACAGTCACGTGCAGGTCTGAATTTGCATCCATTGTCTACTTGTCCAATGCACTTATTTATTAAACTCTGCAATATGGCAAATTTATGACCAATTTGACAGCTTCTGACTGTTGCAAACTTTTGGAGCTCTTTGCTCTACTTAGCAAGTATACATGCAAGTTGGGCCAATTCAACAATTTCTACAAGCTCTTGGTGAGGGCTCTTGTTTGGTATAAGGTTACTATAAACTCAAATGACAAAAAAATATAGCAACCAAGTGACAACGTGAACTAGGGATATGGTGACATAGACAGGGATGTTATTGTTCACTGGGTACAGTCAAAGTGTAAATATGACATCTCTTCACTCTATCAAATTTGCGTCTCTAGGCATGTAATAACATTCAATGCTGTTCACTTATTCAACAAGTGCATCCACCGCTTAGTAAAGAAGGAGTAAAGATTTCCGTCAGTCAAAGTGACCAAAAGTGGTGCAAATTCATTACAACTGTGGAATTCACAATTTGTATGTATGTATATTTTGTTGTATGTATAGGATGTATTGTATGTATGTATAGGAAGACTTACATAAACATATACAGTAGCAGGGTAACAAGTGCAGTAGGATAAAGTGACAGTTCATTTGGCTATACAATGGACTATAGAAAGCAGTCTTAAATATACGTAAACATACTATACTGACCAGTATATTTACGACTGTTTTCCATAGTCTGGTATCTTTGTACAATACCTTCTTGCCTGGTCTTAGTATTGTCTTGAACCTGTTGAAGGGAGGAGAATAAACCTACCAAAAGCTTGTTTATTTAAAAAAGAATGTTAGTCCAATAAAAAAGGTATCACCAAATACTGCAAAACTCATTTTATTGCATATGTGCACTAACACGACCACTGTACTCTAACATATATATATATACAGTATATAATTAGCATAACTACCAATGCACACATATATTGTAATGGAAGTGGGAATGTTTGATGCACATTCATAATAAAGAGAGTAAAATTCCAATAAGAATTTTACGATCTCTTTGTCAAAAGGAATCAGTAGGTATTATGGATGCCATATGGTCAGTAATAAAAAAAAAACTCATCAAGAATGAAATGCTGCCTAAAAGCTAATAATTTTACAATGTTTTATTGTCTGAATGAAGCAACCTGCTTTCTCCTAGTTATGTTACTGACAAAGAAACAAAAGTAGGAAGTAAATTGCCTTGAAGGTACAATATACACTCAATGCTAATCATGATACATATTCTCAGAAATGTGTGCAGCTTGTTCATTTATCTAAAAACTTCTCTAATTTAAGTCTCTTTATTAAAATTAAATAGTGAAACTTGGCACTTGGTTTACTTTTTCAAGAAAAATAAAACGCTATTTAAATAATATTAATTTGGTTCACTGTACAGCAATATATACTGCTAATGTGGCCTCTGCCTTAATTAATTCATTTTTGTAAAAATATATTGTACATATTTATATAGCGCTCAAATCTTCTGCAGCACATTACATAGATTAACCATTTCTCTGGACCCAGTGCTGTAAGGTGGCAGTACTAACTACTGTGTTACTTCCCTATCCCATTTGTTCAACTTCTTCAATCCTTTAAATATGTATAACATTTACGGGTCTGGAACTCCAAGAAATAAAAACTGCCCATGTTCAATTAGATTCAGTGGTTGGGAATAATCCCCTGGATCAAGAACCAAACTCCAGTTATCTTCTACCCATAACTCTTAATATTCCTACACTCAAGGATCCTTTTAAACTCTTTTATTGATTCAACCTTGATGACTTCCTCAGGTAAAGAGTTATAGTGACCATCACCAACATAAATCAACGTTTCAAGGGGGGGGTACTTCCCTTCATCAGAATCTGACAAAACTCTAAGGCATGTTGGTGAAAGCCGCTAAATAAATGGATTCATTCCAAAATGTATGCAGTGCACGGCCCTTTGTCATTTTGAAATCCTATGATAGAGGTGTTAGCCATAGCAATGAAGTAAACCAGCACCTGCTAATAATTAATTATCCCTACATTTATAAAGGTGGGGGAGTGTGCAGCAGGAATCTAACACTTTTTTTAGAAACTTGCCGGGGCATAAAAGGGTGACATCAACAAAAGTAGCGAGGCAGTTTTGACACGGTGCCCATTGAAATCAATAGGATGCAATTTACTTGCCTTATGTCTGTATTTTTTTGCCACCTCGAACGCTGATGAGACACAGACCATGTAACTAAAAGTACCACAATGATAAGTACCTAACAAATTAATTGAACAGGAGAAATAATACTGTTGCCCTCCTTACAACTGCTAGAAACTAATTCTTAGGTCATTTTAGGCCTTTCTTATAGATTTTCATCTGTTTTTTATAAACTTTTATATTATTTTAAGGTTGATTTGTGTGGACTGGACCTCTAACATATTTCATCAGTGATAATAAATAGCACTAGAATAACTTTTCATCTAGTCTCTATACATTTTTTTTCTGCCTTTTCTGAATATCAACATCTTTTTTTTTTTCCAAATAATTAATATGAAGTAATAATAATAATGTAGAAGACTGGTAGTGTTGTTTAGAGTGAGGAACATACTGTTCATTGCTTAGGGTTGCTGTTAGAAACGCACTGAAGAACCTTTCACGAAAACATTTTCAGACACCTTTGCTGATAAGTGGGCAAAGCTGTTTTTCATTTTCTGCTTTGTCTGTGACTAACTGAACATCTGTTACAGACTTAATGGATATGATTCAAACCTTGGCTTGTTTAGCAAAATATTGTGTTTGCCATGTTTAAGCATAATACATGTATTAAGCAATTCTATTAAAATAAATGATACAGATCTTGATAAAGAATTTGATCACCACTGACATTTTCCATTTCTAATTGCTGGCTAAGAGATAAGTAAAATAATATAGTGAGGTTTAGTTTTGCTTGCGCCTCCCTGCACCTCTACTGAAGGATGATGGATTTTGTACTTTCCTTTATCTGACCTGCCAAGCTGACAATTTTCAAGCTGATGGGTAATATACAGTATTCATTAAGGTAGGCTAAGACAGTATAAAGAATCAAGGAAACTCACTTCCCTTAGCAGTTTTCTGTAGGCAAATACAAGCCACTGTGGGGGTCATTCATTAAAGTCTGAATTCGCCTTGCATAGTGTCTCCGCGTCTGTTCACGTCAATACGATTAGGAAGTCACAAATTCCTTTCTTCTTATTCATGAAGCAGCGGAGAGTGACAGAGGCCGTTGCATGCGTAGTGCACCGTAGTTAGTCGCACAATAGTAGGATGAGAAGTCATGTGGAGTGAGGAGAATTCCTCTAGTGAAGGCAGTGACGTCGGTCTCAACACATCCCACTAAAGGATATAAGTGAAAAATATTTATTTTTATATGTCACCTTGTGCTTAGTTCAGGGGTAGGAAAAGTTGTTTGAGGAGGGAGTCATTTCACTCCCTCCTCCAGCGGCAACAACTATCTTGTGAGCCACTGGAGGAGGGAGGTGTGCCCTCTCCCGACCACATGACCACTGATGGCCAATCAGAAGAGCCGTCGGCGGTTGTGGCGGGGCTTGGGCATGGCCTCGGCAGTGCGCTCTGAGCCACAACAAGGCAGCTACAGAGTTGCAAGTGGCTCACGAACTGCACTTTGCCGACCGTTGGCATAGTTGATGTTTAGTAGTAGACTAATTTAGTCGCAGTCGCCATTGTTACTTTTGAAGTAATAGTTGCCTTACTTAATACTGGAGCCCTGCCATCAAACCCCTCAATTCCCCACTCTGATCTGGCGAAGGCAAACAGGTGAATTTGGAGCAGTACTCCCTGCAGAATCCACTCCTTCCATAGACTCTGTTGCATGTTGGAGAAGTCGTGAAAGGATGCTAATATGGACATTTACACGACAGTTTGGACTTTAATGAATAACCCCCATTGTATCTTTTATAGTTATGGTTGTTTTTGCTACTGTTTTCTTCAATTGTACTGGTAGTGAATAAGGACCAATGGATTATGACAGATTTTGTCTTCTGGAAATAAGATGATGACTACTTCATAGGGCAGGGGTCCCCAAACTTTTTACACAGGGGGCCAGTTCACGGTCCCTCAGACCA
>WMED01016817.1:0-13184 GCA_019650415.1 Pipa parva | reverse complement strand
GTTTTTATTTACGATTTACACAACGTGCCAACTTTTCTGATTTTGGGGTTTGTATGTCATAATATTAATATAATATGATCATTCAGTCATATTAAGGTAAATAATTTGGCGTATCTTGTCATGTAGGAGATTTGCCATAATCTAGGGGTCTGCTACCTTTATCTGAAAGATCTGAGCAAGGTGAGTAGAATAATAGTGTAATAGCTATAGTTTTATTTACAATTTTTGACCATATTTTTTTGGTAAAATAATTCCTGCTGTGACAAAGATCTTGCTACTTTTTACTGGTTGACTGCATTATTTATATATTTTTAATAAAAATAGAGTACACACTGTATTTTTTGCTCCATAAGACGCACCTGACTATAAGACGGACTTAGAATTTTAAGGAGGAAAATAAGAAAACAAAATTCTGAACCAAATGGTGTGCTAAAACATTTCAAGGGGAACTAATGGTAGAAATAAAATTAATATATTATAAAATATACCTTGCACTAGCTGGGAAGTCATAACTGTCATGGGGTTTGGAGCAGCTGCTAGTACCGGGTATATTCTCTGCTAGTACCGGGTATATTTTATAGTATGTTCATTTCATTTCTGCCTTTATTTCCCCTTTAATAAAATATACCACTTCTCTTCTGCCTCCCCTCCTTGCCTGCCCTCCTGTCATTCCTCCCCTGCCCTCCTGCCATCTCTCTCATCCCTCCTTGCCTGCCCTCCTGCCATCCCTCCCCATGTCTGCCATCCCTCCTGCCCTTACTCCAGCATTCCAGCGATGTGCTTCCTCTCAGCATTTTTCCACAGTGAGGTAAGTTGAATGCGATGGTGCTCCCTGGATGCTTCGGGTCTTGCCGGCAACTGCTTAATCCATGGCGAGTAGAGCCAACAAGACCCGAGGCAGCCAAGGAGTGCCGTTGCATTCAATTTACTTCAGTATGGGGAAACGCTTAGAGAAGGTGCATTGCTGGACCGCTGGAGGAGGTGAGTAATCCACATTTTCTTCAGCTTCTGCGGGGAGCCTGGAGGGGAAGAACTGTTTTACCCCCCCCCCTCCCCTTCCCTTGTGCCCCGCAGCAGCTGAAGAAAATGAACATTTGCTCCATAAGATGCATGGGCATTTTCCCCTGACTTTTTTGGGGGAAAAAAGTGTGTCCTATGGAGCAAAACGTACGGTAGTTTTAGTTGCATTCTCCTATAAATGCTTCTAAGAGCATAAGTCTAATGAGATGCCTGTTATCTCATGAGTTAGTTTTCCCATAAAACTGTGTAATTTTGCATGATTTTGAAAAAACAAGAACACACACATAGAAAACATTTTACACACACATTATTATTATGTAAATAATTGGCATTGCTTCAATAGATTGAAAATCTATGCAGTGCATGAATTGGAGTCCTCTCAAGCACAAAGTTCATATTTTTTTAAAAGTTACTTAGAATAAAAACTGGGTGCATTGTCATCAAATGCTGCCTAATATGCCATGCTGCAATGAGATAAGGTTGCAAGGGGAATCGTGCATCAGTTTCTGTAATGATCAAGCAACTTAATCCACTTCATGGCCACTACACATATATAGAGTACATTTAAGATTTTTATTTGATCAAACACAATTTGAGAATTAATTAACTAGTGATAATTGGCAGAAAATGTTAACAATATATCGATACATACTCAAATGTCATACATTGGCAATGTGAAGCCGCATTTCTCTGACCACCTTGTTTCTTACAGAGTAAAGAGCAGCTTTCTCTTGCCCTTCATTTGCACAGACAGGACCTTAGTGCCATCACTCTAGGAAAGATCCAGCTTCAGGAAGGGGATACGGAGGGTGCTATTCAGACATACCTGCAGGCATTGCAGTGAGTGCGCACATGTATCTTCATAATGATCATGTTATTAAAGGAGAAATGTTGTAGTATGTGTGGCAGGAGGAATGGAATACTTGATAATGCGTATTCTGATTTCATAAATGTGTCTGTATATATAGGCAAGATAAAAGGAATTCTTTACAAAAAGTAGTGCTATTATCCTTTATAGGACTGTTAAACACAGTGAGAGATGTGTCCCTTTGACTTAACCATAGATGTATTTGCCTTCACTAATAGTTTGAGACAAAATCATTGCAGATCCAGACCCAGGGGTTACTGGGTATACAGAGGCACAAAGGAGCACCAAATGGGAGCATTTTCAATATTCATTAAAAAGAAAAAAAGTTAAGGTAAATATAGTACTAATAGTGCTTAGAGATACCCAAGGACAATGGTTCTGTCCTATGTTCTGTAGATTTGTTTTAACCAGATTACATACTAACACCCATCAGTGTTATTTCATAGTGTTAAATAACCTACTTAATCAATTAAATTATTTATATTGTAAACCGGGATCTTTGGGCTATAAAAAAAAACAGGATCTGTTGGCTATAAAAAAAAACCAGGCACACTTGGCCAAAGGTAAAACAAAAATAGCAGTGCAGTTTATTAATCAGCATTGTGCAAAGTACAGGAAACCAAACACACAGCTCTTCCTCAGCAAAACTTAAACAGGATTTTCTTCAGCTTATTCAATAAATAGTCTTTCTTCATCAAAACATCGCATATTGCCATAAACAGGCTTATTTAAACCAAAACAGTTCACTTTACCTAAAAGTGTAACAGGAGGGACCTCGCCCACACTTCAGTTCTTCCCAGCTCAGCAGGCCTCTTCCCTGCTTCTAAGCAACTTTTTAGATAAAAAAACACTCTAAAATTACCAATATATTAGTAATGATTTTAAAATCCATCACTCTCATAAATAACATGTCCTTGCATCAGCATGCAGTGAAGGGTCCGAATTAACCTTTTAGTTACATTGACACTTTTTTAGCTAATGCTTTAATGCATTCCCCAAAGTGCAAAGGGATTTTTTGTACATTCAAGTCATTGTATGATTTGGAATAACAATGTGGTCTACTACCTCACATGTTTTTTCTTTTCATATCACTTGATATTTGAACCAGTACTGGGTCACAATCCTAGCTGGTTTTCAGCTCATTTGTATTACAGGTTAGTGGAACAGGTTGGATTTTGTTTCTTGCTGTATTGTCCTTTTATAAACTAAGCTAGAGCAATAGATTTAATGTCAGGCTCCTAGGCTGTCTTATTTCTACTTTCTTTGTCCTGTACAGTGTTGCCTGTCAGTTCCTTCATTTCTCACACAGATAAATGGATACTGAGGACTCCTAAAGCATTAATTTCAGGGCCCTAAAAGGGTGTCATTGAAAACCAGGTGCACCTTGGCCATCTAGCATTTCACTCAATCAAACCTGCCGATTTCGGCCTTTTCAAGTTTATCCCCTGTAGATCTTGGCAATTTGATTAGTAAATATTGATCGATGTTTTTTGATCTATTTTTACTGATCAAAACTTTTCAATCGAGTTTACTGATTGAATTTTTGATGGAAAGGTAGCCATACTTTACATTAGTTGCATGGCTAACTTTCCATAGAAAAATCCAATTGAAAAACTTGATCGAAAAGTTTTGATTGGTAAAAATCTATTGAAAAATATCAATCAGTATTTACTGATCAAACAGTCGAGATCTACAGAGGATAAACTCGAAAAGGCCTATTTTGGCCTTTTCGAGTTTAATTAATTTGTCCCAAAGTGTGAGGTCTTAATTTTTTTTAATTTGCAAAGAAAAGATTCACAACTTGCAAAGACTTTTTTAATCTCTTTATAATGAGACACATGCCTTGTACAGTATTAGAAGAGATAGACAGCAAATAGGACAATATAATGATGTATCTTAAATATGCAGATAATGAAAATTTTTAATTATATCAGATATTAATTTTCAGTAAAAGTTTGTAAGATGGACTAGGACAAGGTTTGTCATTTAACATGGTTAAAGTAGGCGTCCTAGTTTGTAAATTTGGGGGAGAGGGAAACGACCTCTGGCATAAAAACAATTTTGAGTGAGGCATGAGACGAGAGAGAGCTGCTAGGTAAGAAAGGTGGTAGTCATTTAATGATGTGAAAAGATATGAGTTATGTAGGCATAAAGCAGGGTAAGGGTGTAATGACAGCATGTGTTATTAGCATTCATGCAGGGTTTTACTCAGTTGTAGGATTAAGTAGTTTTACAGAAGGGAGTGATAAAGATCAGCTTAAGGCCAAAGGCATGCTACTGTTTCAGATAGCTGTACTTTTATTGCTGCTAAAGCACAAACTTTCTCTCCTTTTAGCAAACCCAACACTTTTTCCTGGAATGTGTATTGTACAGGACAATGTGAAATGTGTGTTAAAAGTGCTTGCAGTGTTTCCATTGTAGATATTCCTGCATAATCAATAAAGCAAATATTGATTAGTTTCTGTGCATGATTGTCCACTTGACCAGACTAGGTTAAAACATCAGGGCACACAACAAAAAAATAGCTATGGAGAATCTGCCTCTGTTTCTGTCTTTAGGGAAACTGAAGTTTTTGAATAATTGTTTATGGCATGTATGGTTTCTCTTTTCCAAACTAGAATGGGAAAGGACTTTACAACTAAGTTAGGAATTGGGCACAGGCAATTATTGAGGAACAACATGGGAGGCAATCAATATCATTTTATGAGTTGATTGTAATTATTAGTGGATTTTCATTGTAGTGACTGTAGCATTGTCTGTCATCAGGGTAGAAGGTGATAAAGCATTAAATGCTGAATGACAGGTGAATGTTATTGCTGCTATGGTAGGGGAGTTTGGGCTTACTAGTTCAACTCAACTGTTCAGAGATTGGTGGTTAATCTAGCTTCTTGGTCTCTCCCTCCATTGTCCTGCCACTGGAGCAGACAATTGAGTCAGCCTGTATTAGCTAGCTGAGAAGACAATGTTACTGCATCTGCTTCAGTCTGCATCTGATTTTTGATGTGGAACAACATCTTTAGGAAAACCCAACTCCAGATTATTTTATTTAATTACATTAGTTATAGCATGACCTGGATGAATGAAAAACGTTATGCATTTATATGTGTTTCATTTTAAGCAAAATATTTTGGAGGAAAGTGTAATTGAAATGTGTATTTTTTTATTGTTTATTCAATAATGTAAAACTTCCCTCAGAATATTATATTTCTGTTTGATTTGAAGGTTGTCTCCTGAAAATACGGAATTGTTAACAACACTGGGATTGCTGTATTTGCAGGTAAGTTTTGGTCTCCTCACTCCCTTCAGTGCAATCCAGTCCACATAAGATTGTGACATGACTTCCACAAAATATTACTTTATGTTCCTTATCACCATATTATTTATGAAGTTGACAAGTCTTATTCTGCATTAGTGTTTGATGACTTTTTACTATTATGTTAGATTTTGTAGTAACAAATGGCTGACAGTCTTGAAGAATTTGAGGTTATATTTAAAGGAGAACTAAAGCTTGTTAGTACTAGGAGTGATTCATAAGGGGAGGTGGAAAATACTTAGGCCCCAGGGCTGTCTCCTGCCCTCAATGAAAAGATGATCTCTTCTTCTCTGCACGCTGCTGCGATCTACTTCACCTCCAGTTGGATTTTCCTTGAGTTGAGCATGGGCAAAACCACTTTTAGTTAAGGGAACCACCAATGAAAACTCTAACATTAATTCAAGTCGTATAGTAATATTGCAGATACTATAAAGGTTACTATGGCGACCATAGCAGCTATAATGGAAATGTAGAGCAGCAAATATGTACGACAATATACATTTTAGTTTGTATTTCCCTGAATTTTTCATGATTTATAGCAGCAGTTCTCAACCTACCTGAGACTGCGATCCCCGCAATGATGTCACCATGAAGACGTTTTGGTGCGACGTCATTGCATCACGTGATGACTTTCAGGTGCAACGTCATCATGTACTCGTGTCAAGTGATGACGTTCAGGCACAACATCACCACGCAGGTACCCCTATATAAAGGGACCTGCAAAAAATACCAGACCTAGTTAGAGGAGCAGCATATTTGACGACCCCTGTGAGAGCATCGTTCGACCCTCAGGTTGATAACAGCTGATTTATAGAAAATTAAATTTTTTTTTTAAGGTCCGGTACTTCGTCTCTAACTTTGTCATGCTTTCTGACAAGGATTGCACTGAGTGGTGATTTATTTATATAGCAGATCCAATCAACAAATAAATAACTGAAAAAAATCATATATTGTGTTTTTAAATACAATATAACATTGTGTACACCTATAACTGACATGTTAGTCCAAGGTAGACTTAAAGGGGAACTGTAGTCAGATTACATCTTTATATATGCAGTAGTATGCCTTAGTGAGAAGTGTTTCTCACCATTAGATGTGTAATAAATTATCCTGCTTCAGATGAAACAGCACTAGAAAACTCCCATACAACGAAATGTGTGTGTGTAATGTGTACCGGCTAATTTTCCATTTCAGTAATGTAAACAAAACATGTCTGATGAGGCCAAAAGGTCAGCACACTGCTTAACCAATAGCAATCAGGCAGCTTTTTCTTCTCGTGTTTAGCAGTTATATCACATACATTTCCTGGTGTGGTAGTTTATCAGTGCAATATTATAAATCATTCTGCTTCACATGAAACATCTACTGGGGAGAAATGCTTCTCACTAAGGTATAGTACTGCATATGCAGAGACGTAATCTGACTATAGTTCTTTAAATATTTTGTGTTTTTACTCTTCTGCCTGTCATCTATCTACTAGATTTTGTTTCCTTCTTATACTGTTGTAACCTTATCCTTTTTTTGCACATTGGTTCTTAATTATCATATTTTTGTGTCCTTATAGAACAATTTGTTCCAGAAAGCTTTTGAATATCTTGGAAATGCTTTGACATATGATCCTAGCAATTATAAGGTAAGATGACCTATATGTTCTGTAGTGTGTCTGTTAAATAATAAAAATAACGTTTATGAACCAATGCCATTATTTATCATAACTTTGTGTAAATGTGTTACTATTATTATAATAAATGTTGTATTGTTCTGTAAAACAGTATAGTTTTATGGAGAAAGGGACTGATTTACTGTGGTTCTAAATGCTCTTCTGGTGACTTTTATGCTTGTGTGGAGATAACAGCTTTCCTTCCTAATTCTTTACTGTGCTCTCATATCTGACCTGGATTTTTTTTATTCTTAGATTCCATCGGGGTGCCCTAAAAACTGCCCCTAATTTCTTTATGGTGCCCTAAAAACTATATCTGATTGTCCGATGTTGTCTTGGAAACTGTCCCTAATTCCTTTCTAGTGCCCTTTAAACTGTTCTTAATTTGTTCCTGGTGCTCTGGACATTGTTTCTAATTCTTTCCTAAGGATCCTAAAAATTGTCTTTAATGTGTTAGAATGTTTTGGAAACTGTCTCTTATTTCCTTTCTCATTCTTGGAAAAGAGTTTTCATTTCTTGTGGGATGTGGGATGAAGAAGTAGTAACCACAATACAGCAAAGAAAGGGTACAAACGTTGCTTAGGGCTCCAGTTATCTTTATTAGTAACCAGCCTCTAGAACAGTGGTTCTTAACCGTGGTTCTATCGAACCCTAGGGGTTCGGTGAGTTGGTCTCAGGGGTTCTGTGGAGCCTCCGCCACGGAGGTCAAGTGATTTATCACTAAAGAAGAGGGTTCGGTGAATGTGCATATGAAACTGGTGGGTTCAGTACCTCAAAAAAGGTTAAGAACCACTGCTCTAGAATCTGGATAAAATATTTTTGAAAACCAGAGTTTTGAAATCTTCTAGGGCTTCATACATTAGTTTATCTGCTATTCCATGCAATCCGTTCATTTATTGGTAAATATTAAATCACAGTAAACTGAAATGTTTTTTGTGAATTGCATTTACCTTAATCAGATATTTTATGACAAATATTTAATATATAAAAATTCTAAAACACTTAAAGGCATAGCTGACATAATGTGAGGGGTCGTGCTCTTGAATAAAAAAAGGTGTTATTTAGATTAAGAGGCAGAGTTTTGCAATTTTATTTCCTTCCCACGGGAAATATTTTCATTAAAATTATTTTTTAAAAAATGTTATTATGTTTATGGTGGAAACAAAGGTTCGAAAAAACACTCTTATAGTTAGGTAGATAGTCATAAATATATAACTGAAATCTGAAGGATTTAGATCAGATATCTATGTTGTTTGCGAGGCTAATTTTTAAGCATGGTTCCCAAGTCTGTAGTAATGCCAGAGAAATTGGTTTTGCTTAAAATTAGAGAAAACATATTTTACCCTTGTGTACTATTCACTAGGGTGGGTGGTATACCTTAAAGCAGTGATGCCCAACCTTTCTTGGCCTGGGGGGCCATATAAAATCACGACACGACACGTGTCACGGGCCGCATCAGTCGAAACTTTTAAAATTGCGACCACGACAAATTTTAAAGTAACAGCTATGACAATTTTCCATAGTTGCAACTGCGACAATATTCTCATTCTAAAGACGCAATTGTGACAGTAACAGTCTATTGCAACTGTCTTTAGCTGGTGGATTCTCACTTATACGCAACATTTCAGAATTCAGGCTGCGGGCCGGATAGCACCATGTCGCGGGCTGGATGTAGCCCACGGGCCGTAGGTTGGGCATCACTGCCTTAAAGCATTCTCTACCATTTTACTGGCTGTCACTCATTGCCCCTGCGTACATACTGTATCTAGTTCCAACCATTCCGCAGTCAGTCTGCATTTACCTATTGTCTGATCCACCTACAAAGTAAATCCAGAAAATTTACAAGTCACAGCATCATCTTCCATATTACTGTATGCCATCCTCTATGGTGTTTATATCAACAGCTAATTTTAACAGCTAGTAGTGCATTTTGAGATATCAGTGCTATGCATGAGTATTGCTGGTTTTATTTAATACACTTTCTATTTCAGGGTATATTAGCAGCTGGCTGTATGATGCAGTCTCATGGAGATTATGATGTGGCTCTTAGTAAATACAGAGTTGCTGCCTCTGGAGTTCCTGAAAGTTCTCCATTGTGGAACAATATTGGCATGTGTTTTTATGGGAAAAAGAAGTATGTAGCGGTAAGTGTGTTCACAGGTTTCTGTATGAGTATTTCTTTGCAACCTAATAATAAATTGGGTAATGTTACTATAAGTAAAATAAAGCACTAGATGTTATTGGAAGTGGCTTACCCTTTTACTGCAAAACACTCTGCACACCTTCCCATATGGTAATATGCTGTTTATTAAAGCATTTGTGTCTAGCTACCCCATGACGACGAAGTAAATAAACTGCAAAAGGTGTAAAGTTTTAACCTTGATGTAAATTTTCAGTTTGTTCCTCTACAACAAAGTATTACTCGCATAAGAATAATAAAAATGTTCCTTTAGATAGGCATAGCAGTTATTCAAATATAGCACTTGCCAAAACATTGTCTTTGAAGTTTCAAATCATGAATTTTAGTGCTTCTAGTTTTTTCTTTACTGATGGTAGCCATGTTGTTTGTGTTTTTTTACCCACCCAGTCACATTGTTTTCTGTGGTGCTTTAGGTAATGCATATTCAGTAAGTACCCCACTATAGTCTAGTTTTAAGATTAGATATATTTTCCAGACACCATTCAGAATTTTTATAAGGACATATTGAATATGTAGCAATTTCAAAAGCATTTCTATGTTTTGGTGGTGTTGATGATTTTGTTTGTTGCAGGCCATTAGCTGCCTTAAGAGAGCACTTTACCTTTCTCCATTTGACTGGCGGGTTCTGTATAATCTTGGTCTTGTTCATCTCAGCATGCAGCAATACGCCTCAGCATTCCACTTTCTTAGTGCAGCTATTTCTCTTCACCATGGCAATGCTAGCTTGTACATGTTGCTGGCTGGTAAGTGCAGTTTTAGGTTATTGTAAAATCTACCACAAGCCCCCTCATCACCCCAATTTTGAAACAATCTTTATTCTGTTTATCCTCAGTGTCTCTGACATATCTGGATGATTCAGAAAATGCCAAGAGTTCATATCAACAGGCAGCCAGTCTTGATCAGTGAGCATACCACAACAGTCCATTGTGCTCTACTTTATGTTTTTTTTTACCATAAAACCCATTGCTTTATTAGATCCATCAGAAGCATTTCTCTTCTCTGTGCCTTCTGTGGTTGGAAGTCTTTCCATTAACAGTGCTACCTCTGACCTAGTTTTTGTATTAGTTAATATTTCTCTACTTACTGTACAGTATAGTAGTAATAATACTACATTAAGAAATCTGTGTGATCTGCCTTGCCTTCTACAGAGGCAATTCACACCATTGTAACTTAACCATCTCCCTGTCTGAATGATTCTGTCTGTATTGATATATCTGATTTCTGTGGACTATTTTAATTTTTCTGCACATTTGCTTCTTTGAAAATCCTTCTCCTCATTTTCCAGGACAGATCCCTTGGTGAATTTGAATTTTGCAGTTCTGCTTTATAACCATGGAGACAAGAAAGGGGCTTTGAGTCAGTACCAGGAGTTGGAACGTAAAGTCAGTGCTCTAAGAGACACTGGCATAGAGTTTGATCCTGAGGTAAAGCCATTATTGAGATCTATCTAGCTGTAACATGTACAAATTACCATTTAGACTGTGGAAGTAATGTTTTTTTTTCCCTACTCAATTTTCAGAAGTGAAGATGCTTCTCTTTACTGCATTTTCTTTTGTTGTTAGATGGTAGACATGGCCCAAAAGCTGGGAGCTGCACTGCAGGTTGGAGAGAGCTTAGTTTGGACTAAACAGACCAAAGATCCAAAAGCAAAGCATAAGGGAGCAGGGAAGGGCCCTGGAGCAGAACAAACTCCACTGGGGTCTAACCAAGCCCTGGGAAGAGCAATGTCATCAGCAGCTGGTTATAGCAAAGCCAGTGCTCCAGCTTCAAGTAAGTGATGGAAGTAATTGATGAGCGAAGGCCACTGTCCTACGTACAGGCATGAGATTATATTTATAGCTTAGACACTGAAGCCTGTATAAAAAAAAAAGTTTAGCAATTGAAGGAAAACAAGCACTTGGAGAGGAGGATTTCAGCTAATCCTAGCCCCTCCTCTCTGCTTCAGGGGAGGGGAGCATACTCAGTTAGTTAAGCCCTTGACTAAATAAAATTCACTTAAGTTAAAGGGAGGAAGAGCTTGGGGCTAGCTGAAAACCTCTTCTTCGTCTCCAAATTTAGTGTCCCTTTAGCCTTTTAATTGGTTTACTTTATAAGAGTTACCTTCAAACATGAGCAGCTTGTTTATTTATTTAATGTTTTAAAGGCATCACCACAACATCCGTCTCAAAACCACCTTCTTTGCCACTGGAACCAGAAGACCCCACCAATACTAGTTCTTCAGCCTCAGAATACAGAAGGAGCTAACTGGAGATCTACAATAGAGAATCAACCTGAGCACTTGGGTTCAGCTGTTATTTTCTACGGAAAAAAGAAAGAGACTAGTAGACTGGTAGCCAATGAAAGACACTTTTACAAAAGCACACATTATATTTGAAGGCATTTTGTCTTTAGTCTGATTAATTTCAAGAATGAATAAAACAAAATGAAAACAAAATAAAAACAGCTGTAGCTAGGGCAGATGAAAAGTTACATCCCATTTTGTACATTACTTGATACACAGCCTTGTAGCACACAATAGCAGCCACACACAGGTGCATATTAATTAATCAGTGATATCGATATCATCATTTCTCTCACCCTACTCACCTGTTTTTCTTGTTCTTGTCGCATTTTGTTTGTTTGTTTTTTGCTAGTGTATTTGATTGTGCTTGCTCTAATTACAGAGGTCATGAGCAAAAAATGGAAAGGAATATTAGGGATATTAAAAATAGTGTGATGACAGATAATATAAGTGGTACTTTATAAATATGTCCCATACATCAACCAAAGATGGTAGAATTTAGCAGTGTTTTAAATACAGATAAATTATTACACAATGTCAGGGCAGTGCTACTTCACATAGTGGAAGGAAAGGTGCTTGTAGGTGTCCTGACATGCTCTCGCCATTATTCTATACATGCCTATTTATTATAACCTGATAAACAGGTTTGGAGCTATGTTTCTCAGACTACGCTATTTGATGTCAATACAGAAAACATAATTTAACATCTATTATTATGAAAGTATATTTTTGTGTATATTAATTTTCTTTTAAGGGGCAAAAAACTATACTGCAGCAAGTCATTTCTTTAAAGTTTATTGTATACTAGGTGATTAAATGAGTGGTGTAGCACAAAGGAAAATGTAAGTGCATGTGTAATACACACATCTGAATTTGACTTCTCTTTAACCCAGGCGTCCCTAAATGCTGGGCCGCGGACCACTGCCAGTCCGTGGGCCCCATGATGGAGATGCTGCTGGCAACGTGCATTGCCCCTCCCACTGGTTCGTCAAACCTTTGCTGGATTTGAAAATCAGTCCCTAATCCAGAAAAAGTTGGGGACCGCTGCTTTAACCAGTCTAGCTGTGTACACAAAATTATAGATTACAAAAATGTTTATTACTATTTTAAAAACAATAGTTACAAACCATTTTTCACAAACAGAACAAAAATGATGAGCAATTCTAATGATAAAACAGTAAAGTAAAGCAGGCAAAACTGAACAAACAGTTTTATTTACAACGTTATATGAAAAAAAAGGAGGAGAATAACAAGAGCAGATACTAGGAACTTGCTTAAAATCTTGGCCTCATATCTGGAAAGCCAATAATAAAAACATTTTACTGCATACAACACTGGGATCAATATAAATAAATTATATTTTCTGCAGATAGATGCACATACCTATAGTGTGATAATAAGTGACTAAGATAAATGGGAACACAGGTATGAAAGGCTTAAAACCTCAAAAATTGAAGCTCCCAAGATTCATCAGAGTATGGTATGTGCCAATAAGAAGGCTAAATCTACTGAATAGCCTTATTGAGCAGTCTATTTTTTTGTTCTATAAGCTTGAGGCAATGCATGTTCAGATGATACATCATTTTCCTAAGACAGGCCATAAAAATAGCAGACAAACTGAGTTTGGTTTACCCAGCAGAAGAGAACTGTTTAAAAGGAGGTGAGGTGTGTTAGTCCTACACAGCAGAGGAGACAGTGGGGGTAATTCAGCAAAGTCCGAATTTGCATGTGTTGTTGACTTCGCGACAATTCGAGTCCCATCGCCAACAATTGTTGCGATTTACTTCAATACGCTTGTAGGCGACAATTCGAGTCGCAACGCATCAATACGCTTGTAGAACA
>WMED01016815.1:0-13185 GCA_019650415.1 Pipa parva | reverse complement strand
AGGCAGGGGGAAAATCATGGGTGGGGGGTACATCTGGGGCAGGGGAGAGCAAGTCAGGGGTTGGGGGTATAGAGTCAGACAGGACTCCCTCCTTGTGTCACAAACAGCGCTTGTAGTTGCTGCGCTGCTCGTGAACTGCCAGCGAGCTAGGGAGATGCGCATCTCTCTAGCTAGCCGGCAGTCAGAGCCGGCAGTTCACGAGCAATGCAGAAGCTACAAGCGCTGCTCGTGACATCTTGTAAACTGGCAGGCGGGCCAGTCAGAGACAGGAGTCGGGCCGCCCCTTGCCCAGATCTGGTGTAAGATGTAATTGACTGGGCTAGGAACTGCAAAGGAGGTGGGGGTTAACAGGAAGAAAGTGGCATGCGCAAATAGGAAGTGGGAGGTGCAGGGAGTCCTTAGGGCCATTGGCACTGAAAATAGGTAAGCAGGAGCCCTCTCTCCCACCCTTTATTGTTTCTGACTCTAAGGTTCATTTGGAATTAAAAGATATTAATAATAATAGTAAAAAATAAATAATGAAGTAAAAATAAAAAATCAACGTTCCCAAGATTGGTTGGTTAGTAGCTGCCCTGCTACTACTTTCCTGCCATGCTCATATGTAGATTGGCTGGCATGGTGGGACAGCTAATTTATGAGTCCTTAGACATGGTCCCAGGACTGGAAGTTATTATCTGCTACTATCTTGCCCGACGTACCCACATGTAGTGTTTGCTGGCATGGTGAGACAGCTAGTTGATGCATCCTTGGGCTTATTCATGAAAGTCCAAACGGCCACATAAAGGTCAGAATTCGTGTCCATTTGCGACTTCCCAATCTTCACGTATTCATCTAACTCTGCGATGTGGCGAATATACAACCAATTCAAAAAACGCTGTTTGCTTTTTCATTATGGGAATATACAGCTCAGTGAATGACTATAGAACTTGTGACTATCACTTTGTCAGTCAAATTCTCACTTTGATAAATAAGTCCCTCTAGAGCAGGGATGGCGAACCTATGGCACGCGTGCCAGAGAAGGCACGCAGAGCCCTCTCTGTTGGCACACGAGCCGTCGCCAAACCCCTGCCTTCAGTACAGGCCACGGACCCAATTTGACAGTTTTCAGGCTGGATCCGTGGCCTGCACTGAAGAAGAGCACACGAGCAGGGGAGTTCTCTTCCCCCAACGCGTGAACGCTCATCCCCCCCCCCCCCCCCCCCCCCCCGGCGCTGGCGTGATGACGTCACTCACCAGCGCTGGCACTTCAGGGGATGCGCTCGTGGGTGACGTCACCTTTTTGGCACTCTATGCCAAAAAGGTTCGCCACCCCTGCTCTAGAGTGTGCTGCATGGTAGTGCGGTCAGGTGCTGAATCATTGGACAGGGGGCATGGACTAGAGTTTATTGGTTGCCCTACTACTACTTGCCTATCCATATCATACACAGGGTGCCTGGAGACAGCCTTTGAAAAAGTTATGTTTTTGAAAAAGACAAGCATTCCAAAGGAGTAAATATTTTAAATTTAAAAAAGTCATTTGGTTTGTTAAAGTTAGTTTTATTAATAAAAGCTGTGGCCTTCTAATCCCATCTCTCATGTTCTGATGGATGTGCATAATTGGGAGCCAAAAGAGTAAAGTAAGTTCATAATAAATGGCTGTAAACTTTGAGCAGGTTTGATGCTGCACCAGTCATTAATACTTTGGCATAAATGGACTAGAATATGGGATAAAATTTTCACATTAGACCATTTCCCCCATAGTGTACAAATTTGTGCAGTCTGTTCTGATTTGATCAATTATCTATAATTGGTAGTGTTTGTATAAATGCAGTAGACTACAAATTCCAGCAATCCCTGTACTCTAAATGATGTGCAGCAGTACACCATTTACACTGTGTATTTCTAATTTCTAATCAGTAATTTCCTAGGGTGGTCTTGGTATGTGAGAAAATGGACAGAGAAAATTACTACCAAGGATTCTTGATATTTAAAGGGAAGATTTATTTAACAAAAGGTGCAATTTCAACAGTGCTCCCAATTCTCAGAATAAAATATTAAACATTGTGGTATAATAATGAACAGCGCACAACTTCCAGTTCTGTAGCACTACTTTCCACAGGATAAATGGGGTCCCTACTCTGGTCTTTCAGTCCTAAGTGGGGTGTGGATGTCTATCACCACCACAACTACCCCTATGTCATTCCTGGTTGGGTGTTGTATTGTTGAAAAATTTGCCAGACATGGACTCACATTGGTGTATTCTGTTTGTTTCCTCTATGGAAGTTATTCTGTTCTACTATATACGAGGGTAGGCCTTCCACTGGATATCAGCAGGTCACCCAGGAGTTTCAGAGAAAGTCAGCAACATGCACAAAGAAAGAAAATTTCATCCACAAAATACTGCAAAAAACCCAGACATTCCTGGGAAGAAGCTATGTCAAGGCTGTGTATAACATGCTTGTACTCTTAGTATATCTGAACAATTTAAATTCATGATGGTGATGCAATTGTCATTTGATAAACCTATAAGTATAATGGATGGATAAAATCTAGCCTAGTCACAAAGAATTCATACTTATTAGCAAGTTTGAAACAGCCCTAGCTATCACTTCTATATTCTGGGGAATCAGTGTAACGACCCAGAGTTGGGCATTACTAAGTGTTTATTAGTTTAGTTATGTGACATAAACGCTCACTTCCATATGAAGGACAAGGCATGAGGGAAGTCATAATTGTTTCTTGACATGGTCTGTAACATGGCAGTGGGCAAGACTTTCCTTACCCTACTTGTTCAGAAAATTATGTAGAGGTTGAAGGAAGGGAAAATTCTAATATTTTACGCAGCTTCCTTTTTTTCATTGGAGGGGGTGTACCCATAAGTGCCCACTACAATTTTGCAGGACTATAAAATAAGATCCTAGTAAGTATGATATTACAATTAGGATATTCAGATTTTCCTCTATACTGGTGAAATTTACTTTATTTATTTACTTCTTTATGTACTTGTAAGGGACAATAATCCCCCATTATGACTAGGGTCCATATTATTTGTATATGAACATGAAGTTAACTTTAGCCATTATAAGCTCTTAGTAACAACAATACATTTTATTATATTGATAACACAGTTCTACACTGCAATCTACATTGAGTTTTGCCAGTCGTGCTTTAATTGCCCAGAAACTAATGTTTTGATACATTTACCACAATACAAGATTACATTAATATGCAGTTTATTCGAGATACTTTTTTTTTTTAGGCTTCGTCCTGATGAGCTTAACCCCATTGTTTTGAGTTATATAAGTGAATCAATAGATCTCAGCATTTCCGAAATTATAAACATACTGGTGAATAACAGACCATCTCCTGTTACTGCTTCATACTATCTGCTTCAGAAGAAACTCATGAAACATCAGAAAGATTGCAGAGGTTTAAAGGTAAAACTAAAAATATTAATACGTTTTGATTAACTGTGAATTATTTTTCTAATGAGAATTTAAAGGAAAATTGAAATTCCATTTTTAGAGAATTGCCTCCGAGAAATGGAACGTAATTACTACAACAATGTCTGCTGAAGCTGAAACTACAGAATCCAAAATCTCTACAAAACATTCTCCATTCAAGGTATTCCAAGTTTTACATAGATCCAAGTCTAAAGGTGACGTAATGTGCCCCAATAGTCGATATGTGAAGTGACATGCTTTATCTAGCTGGCTCGAACAAATGCAGGGAAACCTGCAGTCAAATGAATCATCCATACTGCAATAGCCATAGAAGGACACAAGATATATAATAATAATGTTTATTTTGTGTTTCTATTTAATACATTGAAATTAAAGTAAACTGGGGACCACCTGCTTCACATTAGATCGTGAGAGCTGTAAGTTAGGTGGGTCACCCTATTCTTACAAATGGGGTAACATTCTATGTGAAACAACAACAAGCTTTCGCGTTTTTAAAGTGCTGTGTTTTTTTGTCTATTATACTGTAAATGATTCATTTTACAGGCTGCAGCATTGCACCATTATCTTCCAAGAGAGTATTCATGGACTTTAAAAGTTAATAGCAGAAAGCTTAGCACTAAATGACTAAACTATTATACCCAGTGGTGGATTAAGTACACCTTGGGCACCAGGCTGTTTTGAAGATATGGACCCCCACATGCCTGCCCATAGCTCCTCCCACAGCTCCACCTCTGACTCTGCCCATGGCCCACCCCCACACCAATCATATACTTTCCTGCATACGTGCCCTGTGCCTATTTTTGTGGAAATACACTTTCCAATAAGGTTAACTCTATCCCACCCAGAGTCTACCTCTTTAGTGGGGTGACTCAAAACAGTACTTCAATTATAGCCTGTTATTGGATGACTGGAGTCACCTCACTAAAGAGGCCCTGGGGTGCTGTGCTAGAGTCTGTCTCATGACATCTCTGTCTTAATATTGATGAGTTCCCCCCTGCAGCACAGTGCCAAGGTGGATGAGCGTGTGATGGCCTGTGCAGTACATACCTAAGGCCTAATCTAAACATCCAATTTGGATCATCCCTGGGGCGAGGTGAGCCCTAAATGATGAAATGTGTGTATCTCATGGTGCAGTACATACGTGTCATCAACTTCATCATTTAGGCTCCCATCGATTAACAACGCAATCTCACCCTTCCCTTATCAATAGAACTTATACTCAGGCTGTGATGTGGTGAACTCATGACCAATTTGGCCACATACAACAATCACTTACAGAACTCTTTACATTACTCTGCAATGCTCATACACAGGTAATTTCACTATCTTGCTTCAATGTCTGTCAAATTAGTGATTTTGCAAGACGTACTGCTCAAAATTCACCAATTTGACATCAGATCAAAGTGCGGCTGATGGGAGGGTTCCGGTTTTGCATAAGGTGAATATTTATTCAAAAGTGACAATAAAGTCTGCGACCAATTACGAGATGCACTAGGAATATGGTGACATAGAAAGGGATGCACTATTTACTTAACACAATTAGTGGGATGTTGTGAATATGACATCTCTGCACTTTACTGGTGGAATTGTATCATTCTGCATCCTACTTCTGTTTGACTGACTATGCCACACTACACAAGAAATACGTAGCATCCAACACTATTTTCTTCTTTAATGGATGGGGAACTTCCAATTTCTACAACTTAATGAATAAGGATCAGCAAATTTGTGATCAACATAGTATTGAAATGTGAACTTCATCTCTATTTTTAATTTAAACAAACTTTCTTCCTTTCTCAAGCCGCTTCTCTATTACCTGTTTCGTTTTTAACAGTTCGGGATGGAATATTTTCCATTCGCTATATATTTAATGTTTGCACTTTGAAAAATTGGGCAAAGTATGATTTTATTATTTTAAACATAATTTACTTTTACGTTGTCGGCCATTCTGAAATCTATATGAAATTGCTGAATATATTAAATGAACAGTTGAATCAATTATTATTGTGGTTTATGTTATTTACTTATTTGCAGTGGTTTTTCATTTCTCTGTTTGTGCTGCTATGCTACCTCATTGCCAGAAGTGCTCATCTAATGTCTTGGTGAGACCCCCTATCCCAGAAAGATTATTTAAGTGCCTCAGGCATCTCCTGGCAGTCGCTATCCACTGCAATAGTGAGCATAGCTGCTCAGATCTCTCAACAAACCGTCTGACCAGCTAACCAGGACCTCTTGGGTATTGTGACCGTGTCATCCAAATCAGTATCCTGACAGTTACTCAGGCCAGTTATGGATCATGCTAAGACAGATCACTTCATGGCTGAGTTGGGACTGCATTTTTTGTAGCTATAGGTTGTACAAACATTACAGGACCAGATACACCAATTACAAGGGCAGATAATGCAAGGTTCTGTAGCGGGAGTTGCTGAAGCTACAGCCGCCACTGCCCTTCCAGAATGCAGTTACCAGAAAAATTCTCTGGTTCTAAGGAAAGTTACCGATGTTTTGTTTGCCAAATGAGGCTTTACTTTTAACTTCAGGCTCCTCAGTTTAATATTGATACCCTCAAAGTGGGGTTTTTGATCTCCCTTTTTTTTTGATAATCCCAACCATTCTGTTACAGATGAAAATGTCCTCTTATTTATATTTTGGTCCAAAGAAGAAGTTCAGTTGAATGTAGCCAAGTTCTGCCAGAAACACGCTAAAGGGGAAGAGCTCATTGATTCTGTCTCTTTCCTTTGATATAGTACATGGCCATCCATAGTTGGTACAGTACAATTCAATCATCAATTGATTGATGCATAAGAATTTAACTTTGTTGTCAGTGCAGTGGACTACAATTTTAAGGTGGGGATCCAGGTAGGGAAAATCGATAAGTTGTCTATTTTTCATGCTTCTTTATCAGCTTACTATTTAGAATTCAGGGATGTTTTTGACAAGAAGGCATATAAGCTCCCTCCTCATCGGTTATACATCTGCCTTATTGATCTCCTGCCAATATAGTAATGTCCTTTGGTTTGAGAAATGCCTCGGCAACCTTTCAATTCTTTGTTAGTGATACATTTCATGACCTCTTTGATCGTTTCACAATTGCCTACCTGGATGACAGAAAGAGATCCAACAATTCATTAAGTTCGCCAACTTTTACCTCTTATTTATCCACAATTTCTCATCCATCGTTGTTCACCTCAGCAGTGTAAGGAGTAATACTCACCTGTGTCCTGTTCCTTCTTTCTTACATCGGCATTTGTCGTGGTCACCATCTTGGCCTTCTAGTCGCATTGTTCTGGGTCGATTGGCATGCAAACGTGCATGGACGTCTATAAGTTTTGGAGATGGAATTAGACACAATTATGGCGTTGCGTCATGGAAGTGTTCCCACCAAAGACACCTATTTAAGACAAAACTGACTCTAGTTCTGATGCCCAATTATGCTGTAGGACTTCCTTAGTGATCCTGGGTACTATTATACTTCTGTGTTTTCCTGTGTATGATCTCAGCCTGTATCCTGAACCTCTCTGTCGTCCGCCTTTCCAGACCTTGGCTTTGTTTCCTGACTTCAACCCTGTGTTGCCTGCCCTGACCCTTTACTATTATTTGACTAACTCTCTTTTCTACGCATCTGACTCTGCTGACCTGTGCCGCACAATCCTAGGGGCCATAACCTGGATGTCTCTGCCGCTAAGCCCTAACCTCCTTGTGAGTTCTCTAGGTGAACACCAGGGACATCTTAGACTCCTCGCCTTAGGTTCTGTTATAGTTTTTCTATGCCAGGTTGCTCATAGTAGCTGCTACCTCCTACTCGTCTCACATTGCCAGATCCTGTCATTACAAGCAGAGATTTTACAGCATCCAGATCCTACCTTAGCTTTTGTGGTCAAAGTCGAGGCCTCAGATATCACAGAAGGAGCAGTACTCTCTCAACAGCAAGGCACTACTTCATACTTGTGCATTTCTCTCTAAGAAACTAATGGAAAATTAGATTAAATATGGTATCAGAAAAAAAAAGAGGTTATATGCAATCAAGACCACCTTTCAGGAGTGACGTTACTTTTTAGAAGGTGCCACTCAGTGCTTACTGTTCGCCAAAATCTCAAATTCCTGAAAACAGCAAAACCCAACAGGCCAAATGTGCTCTGTTCTTTTCATGGTTCCATTTCCACATCACGAATCATTCTGCAGGTAAAAATGTAAAAGTTGATGCCCTATTTCTCCCTCCAGATTTGGAGTCCAGTTGTCCTAAAAAGGACATTCCTATCCTGAATCAGCAAAACTTTCTCGTCTGTCTTCTCCAGCCCGAGCTTTGGACTGAGATTCAACAAACAATTCAAGATGAAGAAGTAAAAATCCTTCTTGAAAGAGGATCGTTGGTAATTTACTTAGCTCTGCATGATGATTTGGTATTTGTTGCTCAATGTCTAAGGGCTAAGGTTCTTGCATTGTGCCATGACTACAAGATGGTATGTCATCTTGGAATTTCCAAGACTAAAACCTTGATCTGCCGTAGCTTCTGGGGGCCATCTTGGTTACTAGACACTCAAGAGTTTGTATTAGCATATCTGGTATTTGCCAGTAATAAGGTGCCCCGAAAAGCACCTCTCAGATTGTTACAACCTGAGAGGTGCCTGGTGGTTGCTAACCGTCAATTTCAAGGTAGAACTACCTCCAAGCTAAGGCCTTCAACACCATCTTATTTGTGGTCGATCGACTAACAAAAATGGCTCACTTTATCCCTGCTAAAGGCTTGCCCACTGCTGCTCAGACTGCTGATCTTATGTACAAAGAGGTGTTCCCCCATCATGCAACCCCAGATTCTATTATCTTGAACAGAGGCTTTCAATTTACCAGATGCTTCTGGCTTGCATTCTGCAAACTGTTAAATATCCAGGTCTTTCTATATTTAGTATTCTGTCTTTCTGAAGATGCCATGCAATATATGAGTATTTCTTCAGAAACAGTCTCTTAAGCAATACCTGTGGTGTTATGTTACCTACTTACAAGATGGCTGGTTAGACCTTCTGCCAAGTTCACATATAATAATGCAGTACATCCACTCAGGAATCCCCCTTTTTCTCCAATTATGGTTATCATCCTTTATTTCTTCTTGCAACTCCATTACAGTCCTGCATCCCCTCTATATCTATATCCAAATCAGCATCCTGACACTGGGATTGGATATGTCAAGCCAGGAAGTCCAAACTGAAATTTTATTTGGTTACCAAAACAATGTTTCCATGTTTAAGCACAAAAATGCAGTAATAAATAGGGTCATTTACCCAGAACACTCTTTGGTGTGTGCAGCCCTATTTTTTCTATGCTTTATACTATACAGTCTAGACATTAGTTTCAGCAAGGATGAGCTCCATAAGATGGATTCAATTGGAAACGTTTGATAACTGATGATTGGGAAATTGCTTAGTTGGAGCATGACCTAGTTGTATATATCAGAATTTGCTTAGAATTTGGGATGGGTGACTGCAGTTCAGGTCTTGTAACAATATTATTGTTAAGTTCTGGATTATATCTTCTAACTGACAAATCACTTTAGATGGCCAGTATATAAAGTCATAAACAACGTAGCGTTGTGACAAATTTGGATTATTCCACAAGGACAAATGATATGATATCATAGGATACTTGAGGTTAAAGAGTTTGAAGTTGTAAAAGTGCCCAAATGAATCAGAGTATCTTTCTGTCATCTGTAAGCATAATTCTTAATAGAGACTAAGGACCCTGTAATATTTTCATGTAGAGGTGTAACTGAGGAATCTGGATCAGGTATATGTAATATAAGTACAATTTATATATAATTTCTTATACTGTATGGTTGAAAGAAAAGCAATCATCTATTCGGCATAGTTATACAATACTAATAAAGTATATATATTCATAGAATGAAGAAGCAGGTCAAAAACATGATGACAACCAGATGGAGAGTATTAGGAATGAGACAACAAATGTACATCATAATGAGGTACTGTTACCAAATGAAAGGAAAGAATTAACACAAGAGAGGGGCCCAGTTGCACATGATCCCATTCAGGAAGAGGAGATTGCTATCATTTTGGACAATCAGGAAAATGTTCTTGAAGGTAAAACTTAAGAGGATATTACACTATGCGGTTTATTTCTGTTCTGCTGTATAATAATATATCCAGCAAATGTATTTTAATTACAATTTTTGTATGCTCAGCTCACCCATTCTCGACAGTATTGCATTTCTGCAAAAGTGGGAATTGTCATGTTGTTAGCTTCAGTAATTCTTCAAATGAATCTCATCTTTATTTGTGTGCTATTTCTATACTACAGTAATCCCAGGAGTTATTTCCTATCATTACATGCTCAGGGGAACTAAGTAAATAACCTGCTGTACCAAAACTGACTAAAGTTGATCAAGCTTTATCATATGGGGAGAGTTCATAAATAAATGCTATGTTACACAAATACACATCTGTGGTTTTGAATAAAACTTAATTACTATACTAATATTTGCAAATATGGTCTAAACCTACACATTAAAATTACATTTTGTTTGAGAAAGATTTTCAGTCTATGCTGAACTGGCAGCACATTAGCCTGCAGTTGGATATAGCAACAATTACTTACAATAACATTACTGCTTCTGCGCTATTATTTGGTAAACAGGGATCAACCAGCATAGAGAGCTGGTTGCAGCCAAGGAAATTATAAATCTAAGGCTCTATTTGTCCACTGGATTTGCAAACATTTTTTATTGGACTGTCTTAGACTCCAGGAACACTAGCCCTGACTATCACAATGCTATTAAGCACAGGCTGCCCTTTCTATCTACCCTGAATCAATTTACATAGCCCCCAACTCCCTTGGTAATGAACTGAGTGGCTGAAGTCAATAACTATTGTGCCTAAATCAACGTAAGATATATTAACTTTTCTGGGGGTTTGGGACACAATGAAACAATAGGCAATTTAGCTCCATAAGCTGATATGGGACTTCCACTATGACAGGGGTTGGCAACCTTTTTGGCTAAGAGATCCATATAGTGCAGCTCTGCTCAGCCCTTTCGAATTCAGAGTCAATGACATCATATGTGATGTCACATAGGTGACATCAGCGGCTCCGGATTGGCTAGCAACCTGGAAGCGTGGTAAATTCAGCGGCTCCAGATTGGCTAGCAACCTGGAAGCAAGAGAGAGCATTGTCTCTACAGCTCTTGCGATTAGCTGGCAGACTGTAATGAGCGATGCTTGCATGTGTGTTATATCCCACATATGTGTTTCATGTTCTGCAATGCTATTGCTATGATATTGTATTTTAAGTTTGTCTTTACTAGATTTGTCCCTTCTTATTTCCTGTAGCCAGGTATTGATGTAATTCACTGTTCTCTGCTATATCTGTGTGAGTCAGCCATATTAGATCTTTTACATGTTTATCAGGCTTGACAAAGTATCATCTTTTCACCTACTGGTTTGTGCATATTTACAAGAACTTCGGGTTCAATAAACACCTCATCTGGATTCTTCATACATGCCTCTTCAGTTGAGTTGACGCTGTCTGGCAAGATTTCTAAGCGTGAGTACTGGTTCAACACAGACATACTCAGGGGAGTTCTCTCAGGAGCCACACACTTACAGCTTAGTTACTGAGTCAGAATAATGTGAGCACCACTCGTTACAGTCAAAGAGCCAGATGTAGCCATCAAAAGAGCCACTTCTGGCTCTCGAGCCATAGGTTGACAACCCCTGCACTATGATGATTGTATGCAATTTGTATCCAAAGATATAAATGATGAGTTTGTAATGCGAACAATTTTCTGTAACTTTTTAAAATGTAGAAAAAAGCAATTTTATTTTGGTTTTGTGTTTTTCAGCTTCACAATTTAAAGGCAAAGAGATGGTGTTTTTGGAACCCCCAAATTCCTCAGAGAAAAAGAGGTTTGATATTAATATAAAACATTCCATGGATAATATGCAACCTAAAGAGTTAGATAATCATCAAGAAAATCAGACAGAAGAGAAAAATACATGTTTATATGAAACTCATCAAACTGCAATTGACCACATTCAACAGACTCCTAATTCAGATATGGGTAATTCATGTAACAAGGCAGTGTCAAAGCCTCTTAACAAAATTAGTTTTCAAATTCCTCATTCCCAAAAGCAGGGAGTTCGACTTCGAGAACTTTTCAAATCAGTGGATGATAACATACCAACTACATATTGTCAACAACAGGATAAAGAAAGCCTCAATTTGGTTATGGTTGAAACATCACATCATTCTCCTTTACCAAGACTCAGACAACCTGCTTTTAAAGACACATTTACAAAAAGAATTTCATGGGTATCAGCTTCCCACCATGCAAAATCAGGATCTCCACCTTTTGTTATCAATGGCTCAAGACCCCCCATTTTTCCTATGTCCAGGCAACAGACAATTATGGTAAGAAGCATAAGGCATTCACGAGAGAAGTCACAGATTAATTTGGAAAATAGCAAAGCTAAAAGAAATGCAGTACAACTGAAGCAAATCCATAAGTCTACAGATCTTAATCTTCCCCTCCTGTTGCCCTCTTATCAGAAAAAGTCAGACAAAAAAAATGACATTTTGAGATTAGAATTTGTATAAAATTATTTAAAGAGAAACACTCAAGAACTGTAACAATTATGTTCATGTTAATACCAAATTAGATTTTACTAACCCTTCCCCTCTTTTATGCTAATGTAATTTATTGAAATATAAATGGTAAAAACAAAACCCTATTTTATTCTCCAGAAATTAACAACCTGGGCAGGGCCGGTTCTACCTATGGGTGATGTGGGCGATGGCCCAGGGCACAATCTATCTGAGGGGCGCTGTCGCCCACATCGCCCATCTCTAAACTTGACCTCCTCCCCCGTGTGCCCCCCTGCCCCGCGACACCCCCCCTTGCCCCACACCCTCCACTCACCTCCAACAGCATTCCAGCGACGCACCTCCTCTGATGAGGAAAGTTGAATTCGACGGCACTCCTTACTGCTTCGGGTCTTGTCGGCTGTATTCGACAGCTGCCAGCAAGACCCGAACATCTAAGGAGTGCCGTCGCATTCAACTTACCTCATCAGAGGAGGTGCGTCGCTGGAACGCTGTTTTAGGTGAGTGGAGGGCCCTGGGCAAGGGGGGGGCGGCGCAGGGAAGGGGGTGTCACGAGGCAGGAGGGGGGGCACGGGGGGGGAGGCCCAGGGTGCCAATAGGGCCAGGACCACCCCTGAACCTGGGTCTGGACTACAGTGTACATGTGGTCACTAAATTACAGACTGGGCAGTGGGTATAACAATCTATACAAAGCTATATTGCAAGGCATTTAACAGTTTTCACAAGTTCCTCATGATCGTTCAGCCAAGAAAAGCAATGGAGAACACTTATGTGTACACAGCTTAATGGGAATTTTAGCAGGATCTCATAGCTCAGCCTCGGTCATCATCATTTCTGAATTCTGAATATCATTAAATAAAGTAAAACATGTCAGTATAATTAGAGAGAGAAATCTATCATATTATGTAAATTCTTATTTGCTGTCACTAAAGATATAATTCCATTGTTGCTCCAATGTTAATATTGACCCTTCCTCCATGTTGGCAATACAATGAGAGAGCATTGTAATACAAATGTATGGCTACACACTAACATCAAAATAAATACAATATAGCATAGATTGAATATTTGTAAGTATTGTATTTGCTGGCGTATAAGACTACTTTTTAACCCCTGAAAATCATCTGAAAAG
>WMED01016814.1:0-13185 GCA_019650415.1 Pipa parva | reverse complement strand
CATACTCTATCTTTCTCCCACCCACCCCTAATATCCTCTTTCCAGTTTTAAAATTATTTGACTTTGAGATATATATATATATATATATATATATATATATATACACACACACACACACACACACACACATATATGTATTCTGATACTTGGTGATACCGTTTTTATTGGACTATTAGTCAGTTTAGATAGACAAGCTTTCAAGAGGTCTGTCCTCCCTTTATCAAGTCTTAAGCAATACTGAATTTAGAAATTAGAAGTGAGTTACAAAGCCATAAAAACAGGCAAAGAGACATTATACTGAAATAAACAATCTAATCAGGTGTTGTAAATACTGATAGGATTAGGTTAGCGTTGACTGGTGGAGGGGGTTATAAGAGGGGGGTTGGAATTCTGTGATTCAGAGACAATCACAGTTTCAAAGCAAACAGAAATAAACAATTAATTTACCATTTTATAAAGTTATTATAGTGAGATAGAAATCCAAGATCTTCATTGAGTCCTGTATTTTTGGTATTAAAATACATAATCATTTTGAGTTCAAAAGTTTTTCTTTCTTCTGTGTTTTTATAGTTTCCTTAGAGCATTTAGATTTTTAATTGAGTGATTGTTTAGGTTAAAATGGATTCCAACTGGGGTTCAGGGTTCCTCATTCTTAGGAAGATGAATGTATTGCCTATGCAGGTTCATCCTCATGTGGAGTTTTTGGATAGTTTCTCCAATGTAGCAGCCATTTTCACATACAGTACATTGTAGGGGGTTATTCACTAAAGTCTGAATTGTTGCATTTCACAATTTGGTGTGAAATTGCCAGCTAAAGACAGTTGCAATAGACTGCTATCATTGTAGCCGCGTCTTTATAATGAGAATATTGTCGCAGTTGCGACTTTACTATGGAACATTAATTCCACCCTGGACATTAGCTACATAGAGTGTTTATGTTCTTCCCATTTTCCTATTAGTTGATCATGTTAAAAACAGGTACAAAATAAAAAAAAAAATAAATAAAAAAAAGGGTTATAAGCAGTGCTGCTTATAACCTTTGAAAATTTTTTTTTTTAATTTGGTACCTGTTTTTAACATGATCAACTAATAAAAGTCATTGATTTTACACTTGGAGTGTCGGAGATCCCTCTTTTGAATATTTTGCCAATTGGATTGGAGTTCATCCTTGCTCCAGAGCACCGAAATTTTCTACTTGCACTTTATGAGAATATTTCATCTTGTTACATGGATTGAATAGCCTAACTGGTATGTCTCCCCATTCTCCTGCCAATTTCTTCCAGGTACAATCCAGAGACATGCTATGGTAATTAAAGCCTGACTAAAATTGAGTATGATTGCACAAAAAACTATATTATAGATCAGAGGTCAGAAAACTTAGGTGAGGAGGGAGCCCATTCGTTCTCTTCTCCAGCGGCGACAATTTTTTTGTGATCTACAAAGGGGGAGGAGCGCACTTCTCCCAGCCACATGACCTGCTGACAGCCAATCAGAAGAGGTGTCGGAGGTCACAGGCAGGGCTTTGGAGGTGTGCTCCGAGCCACAACAAGGAGGTTAAAGAGCCACATGTGGCTCGCGAGCCGTGCTTTGCCGACCCCTGTTATAGGTGAATGGTAAAGGGCGCAGAAGATGTTATTCTATATGAATACTCATAATAAATAAAATGTAAAGATGCTGGCATCATTATTTTCACGTTATAGCTGTGTCCTTGTTTTTCCATGGCTGCTTTTGAATGCATGCAGCAGGAGTGAGTGATCAGAGCTACTTGTTAACCAAAACAATGTAATATTCTCAGCTGTTTAACATGTTTTATAGCACTGCATTCAGATTACTTCCACAACTATAGTAGATATTTTAGCAGTTACACATTCTGGCATTTCTCCAGACACTTCCATTTAAATGATGAGTTTTTTTCCGCTTTTCATCATCACTACTCACAAAATCACATGAAAAATGTATCAGCTCTGAGATGCTCTGTCCATATGCCAACATCTGACTGCCTTGTTTTGGGTAAGCAGGGAACTCAGTTCCAAAGATCATTGCATTTTAAATACACCATAGCTATAAAAAGCTCTGAACATGTTGACATTTTAAATAAATTGTATGGATTTAAATGATCTCCAATGCTCTATGTCGCTTGTTCTAGTCACCCTTAGGAATGTAGTATTTTAATAAGTACTTAACACTGTAAAATGAAAAGTCCTAAATATCTTTACAGTGCTATATGTTGAATCTGTGTTTCTAAAATTATGTATTTCATTTAAATTTTAAAACTGGGATTTCTGAGGCACTTTGGAAGATTCATTATCTAAAGCTGTATAGAGAAGAATTTGATTGGGTGTGGTTTATCTAACACATTCAACATGTCTGCGGTCAGTAAAGGTAAAAACAGATGCAAATCAATAACATTCATAAATTTAGTTTTAAATATGTCAGTATTCATATTTTTATTTATAAAGCAACACTAGATTTCATAATACTGTTAAACTATACAATTAAATACAATACAGTTAAACTATACAATTAAAATACATTCATGGGAGAAGTGTGGGAGCTAAAGTGTAAAAATTCTTTCAGCTATGTTCAACCTTATGCAAAGAGACTGCAGAACATACCCAAATGTACAGTAGCCCTATGAGACAAAGGCTTAGGGGGTCATTGATCAAAGTGAGAATTCAACTATCAATGTGAATTTTCATCACTTAGGGTGGCTACACCCTGATTCTCTACTTCTTACTGACTAAACAGCAGATTCTCATAGCAAACTCATGACCGAGTCAGTATTCCCATACTGAAGTTGTGACTGCGTCAGTAGCAGTGTAATTGTCATTAGCTGGTGAATTCAACACTTCACAGAGTTTGCTGAATACCCGAATATGAGAAAGAGGTGAATTCACACCTTTATGTGGCAATTCAGACTTTTAGTAAATAACCCCCTAAAAGCCTGTGAAGTTGTCAGCTGGGTTGTGCCATGTTTGGCTGTACTTTAGACACTGGACATGCTCATTGTGCTTTGTTTTGTGCTGTAGGTGTGCTCTGATTACCTAATCCCTTGAAACCTAATTTGCCCTTAACTATCATTTTTCTCTGAAAGTTCTAATGCAAAATAACCTGACTATAAACTCATCATAAAGCTATCAATTAAATCTAACACTGAAGTCAGATAAATTAAGAATAAAGAAATAATAAATTCTCTCAAAATCAAACAGAAGAAACAATTCCTGCATTTAAGGGTTACCTCCCATTTATTTAAAAGCAAAAACATTTAGGCCCTTATTCATCAATGTGCGAAGTGAGCCGCGATGTGTTCGACTCACTTCGCACATTGTGTTATGCGCATACTGATGTCCTGTGCGCGGACATCAGCATGCGCATTAAAGGGATTCCCCTCCCGGCGAGAGCACTCGAGTCTCCTCGCCGGGAGGGGAATCCCTTTAATGCGCATGCTGGTGTCCGCGCACAGGACATCAGCATGCGCATAATACAATGTGCGAAGTGAATCGAACACATCGCGGTTCACTTCGCACATTGATGAATAAGGGCCTTAAAATCCCCAGTATAACTGGGCTGATTATTGTATGTATGTATTTATTCATTTATATAGCGCGGATATATTATGCTATTGTGATATTCTGATTATATTATTAAAATACTTTGATGCATATGACACACTGCACTAACATTTCTGTAACCCTGCAATGCACAGCTGGACTAATTTATTATCAGCTAACTTTGCAGTATGAATATGTTAGAGATATTGGCATTAAAGGGATAGAGTATACCTTTTAGTTGCATGTTAATCTGTCCAATTGCATACCTCATGCATAACACCATTACCCTAAAAAGCTGGAGACCTATGAAATACACCCTATCCTGGGCTGTAAAGCTTTCAGTAAAATCTTGCACTCTTTTTTTAAATGGAATATTGGTTTTACACAAATGAAATGAGATAAGAAGAAATCATAAACTGCAGATCAAGCTTACTTAGTAGATCTAAAAAACTGTTTCATTTCGCCACTTTGAAAAAAAATTCATAAGAAACAAGTCAACCATATCATCCCTTTAAAGAAGAACTAAAGGTACCTACAAACAAATACATACTGTATATAAGTGGTATACCTTCTAAATCATTGTATTAAGAAAATCCAGAATCATTCTGTAGTCTCTGTACTGTCCCACTGAAGTCTGCACAGCTCTGCACACTGATGGCAGCCATTTTGAATACATTAAGCATGCTAATCCTGACCTGAGACATCACTGTAGAAGTTCTGGCAGGAAGCTACCGCTCACCAGCTTCACACTGCCTGCAATTGTTACACTCTGCCAGTACTTCCACTCTCATAAGTGGTAAAAGGTTAGCAGCAGCTGGCAAACAAGAAAAATATTTTTTATTATCATTTTCTAAATAGATAATTTACTCTTAATTTGGAAGGAACATCCTTTTTTTAATGATAGCCTAATATATAATATTATAATAGATCTAAGCTGCCAATGTATGGAAATAAAAACTAATAAAAATCATAACTATGATTATTTATTTTTTTAAAAACATCTCAACTGTTGCATAATAATATCTGTTTACAAAGTTTATCCAGAAATGTCAAAAAGATCCATTAGCTTGAATGTGATCTCCCTTTCATCATTAGGTCACCTTGGTGGTTATTGAACTTGCTTTACTTACAAAATGTGTGCTATTTTGGCTATAGTACACTAATACTTGTTGACAGTATTAATTCAAATAATGTCTGTTGCTTGCTTTTGGCATTTTGGGTAGTGTGGTGGCTCAGTGGTTAGCACTGCTGCTTTGCAGCACTGGGCCCTGGGTTCAATTCCACCCTGGACTTCATCTGCATGGAGTTTGTATGTTCTCCCCGTAACCTGCATGGGTTTCCTCGAGGCACCTCAGTTTCCTCCCACAATCTAAAAACATCTGTGGGGGTTATTCATCAAAGTCCAAATTCACCATGCATAGTGCCTCCGTGTCTGTTCGCATCGATACGATTAGGAAGTCGCAAATTCACTTCCTCTTATTCATGAAGCAACAGACGGCGTCAGCTTGCTTAAAAAAGTCACACTATAGTAGGATGTGAAGTGAGGAGAATTCCTCCAGTGAAGGGCAGTGACGTCAATCTAATCATATCCCACTAACTGTATATAAGTGAAAAATACTTATTTTTATATGTCACCTTGTGCCTAGTTCATGTTTAGTAGAAGACTAATTTAGTCGCAGTCGCCATTGTTAGTTTTGAATGAATAGTTGCCTTACGCAACACTGGAGCTCTGCCATCAACCCCCTCAATTTGCCACTCTTTTGTGGTGAATGCAAACAAGTGAATTCAGAACTGTATGCCTTGCAGAATCCGCCCCTTCAACAGACTCCATCGCATGCTGAATATCTGAATTACCTGTGCACGCGCACGCAAATTGATGCGAAGAGCTCAATAAGTTCACTACTGTTATAAGCGTCAGAATTGGTCGCAAATTCATCACATCATAGAGATTGTTGAATAAGCGGAGTTGGAGAAGTCACAAATGGACGTGAATACTGGCATATATACGACTGTTCAGACTTTGATGAATAACCCCCTGTGTGTGACTGAATAGTGAAACTAGATTGTAAGCTCCATGGGGCAGGGACTTAAGTGAATGATGAATCTTTGTAAAGTGCTGTGTAATATAGTAGTGCTATATAAAAATGAATAAATACAAAAACAAAAATGAGGATGCATTTATTTATTTAGCTGTACTTTATTGTGTTTGCTGCACAAATGATTTTGAAGAAGGTGTTAGAATGAATCCCAGTGCTGGTGTCAGAATGCCTGTTGCTGTAGGTGTGAGAATGAATCCCAGTGCAATACACATATTATTGAGCTTGTATGATAGCGCTCTCCCTCTGCCCCTGCCCCAGCCAGCGCAGTGTGGTAGAGGGGCATGGTTAAAAATTTCATGTTTTTTTATTAATTAATTAATTTGACAATCTGACTATAGTTCCCCTTTAACTCTCAACTTTCTCTCAAGGTTCTAATTCAGTTCCTTTGCCTGATGCCGCTCGAGCACTCGAGTCACTTTGCCGAGACTGGAATCCCTTTAAAGCGCTCGCTGATGTCTGCGTACAGGACATCAGCGAGCGTATAACACTATGTGCAAAGTGAGGCAAAGGATCCGGACCTCACTTTGCACTATGGTGAATTCTCCCCTAACTTTCTAACACACAAATTAATAGTTAACTACAGGGCACCTAGTAACTCATTAATAGATGAAAAAGCAGTTATTCCTAGGGTAGATGTATTTCCAAAGATATTTACATACTACTGCTTTACATTATTATCTCATATGTAGAAAAGAAAGGAGCAGCACATTCCACGTATATTAAACCACTGTGAGATTAATGTTGTACCATAACAGTGACATGTTTAGGGCAGAGCTCTTTATCAAACCCAGCTTGATAAAATGCTCTGCTGGAAACTTGTCACTGTTATGGAATATGCCGCTCCTTTCTTTTCTACATATGAGATAATTCATAAATACAATCATTTAAAAGAATATGTAAATGTTTCTTTTAACTGGGTTATTCTTGTATTTATTACTGTTAAATGGATGGCGCCATGGCTTACTTTATTGCAACATTTTGCTGGACAAATGAGAGCTGTCAATGTGCTTTCATGTACTGTACAGAAACATTCTCTAAGGCCCGGTTCACACATGGGGGGTAATTCAGGAAAGAGTGAAGTTACCTTGCGATGCTTCTCATCAGTTCAGCGAGATGGGTACGTGCTCCCTGGTCTCCTGCACGCGGAGATCAGCGAACGCTTTAAAGGTACTTCGGCTCGGCTTGGCGACTCGAGTGGTCGTGAGGTGAGCCGAAGTACCTTTAAAGCATTCGCTGATCTCTGCTTGCAGGAGACTAGGGAGAGAGTATCCGTCTCTCCGAACTGATGAGAAGTATAGCAGGGTAACTTCACTCTTTCCTGAATTACCCCCATATAGTAAATGTGGCATGTACAGTATTTAGAAATGTGCGTCTATAAAATACACTGGCATTTTTCAGTCCAGCACACTTTCTAGACGCATATTTCTATTGTACTTTCCCGATATAGCATGAACACTCTCTTGGTGTTTGCAGCTCTTCTTATCTGGCCACATTTTTTTGTGCGGCGTATATACGCCAGCAAAAATGTGACGTGAAACATTCTGGGGTGCATGCGCTTGCATCATATGCTAGTGTAGCCAGCAACAGGTAAGTCCTCTAGGTTTACAGAGCGTGGCTCTTTTTGTTTTTATGCGTGGCGTATATACGTGGTACAGAAAAATGCTAGTATGAACCTAGCCTAAGGATTCACAAACATCACAAGAACAAGACCATGTATTAGTTGTAAACATAATGTTTTATTCACACAATATTCCATGAATTAAAATCTAACTTTTTTATCCTATAAAAATAAGCCAAGTTAATATATGATGTAGGTTCCCCCTAAATAAATTATGTGTTTGGCTTATTAATTTGCAAGAGTTCTAAATAAATACTGACCTTCCCTTTGACTAAATCATTTTGTTTTACACATGGGGCGGGATCTCCTTTCCTCCTCTGGTCTACTTTAGTCTACTATTGTGTTAGCTGGCACTTTGGATTTGTATTTTCAATGTTTCTATTATAACACATAAAGCAGTGACAGTCTGGGTGTGCTGTCCTTTGGACATGTGAGTTTGAGGGGCTTATTCATAAAAGTCCAAACAGTCATGTAAAGGTCCGAATTCACATTAATTTGTCACTTCCCCATCCCCATCTTCCCTTATTCAGCAAACTCTGTGATGGTCATCATGACTTATGGAGCTATTTGCGCCACTTTCCATGTGCAAATAATTTAGCTCTTCATCAGGCATCACAGTCTGTTGAAGTAGCAAATTTGGCAAACTGTACTGTGTCGAATTCACCAATTTGAATTTGCTAGTTTGTGGCAAATTAGGGGGTTGATGGCAGGGTTCCAATGCAATGTGACATAATGGGACTGTTCATTTAGAAGTGACAATAAAGACTGCCGCCAAGTGACAAGATGAACTTGTGATGGGGCGACATAGAAAGGAATGTAATATGCACTTAATACAGTTAGAGGGACATTGTGAGGATGTCGTTGCTGCATTTCGCTGTTAGAATTTGCATCACTATTCATCACTCCATATCTTAGTACTGTTAAACGGCCACGCTTGTTTGCTAAGCAAATCAGGGGCTTAGTATATAAGGAGTAGAGAATTTGAAAACTGAAGGGATGCAAATTCACTTTGAAAGTCGAATTTGCATTGTTTCTATTTGTGTATAATGTTTATTATGCCACAATGAAATAATACTAATTAATAATGCTAGTTTAGTTCGTTAATAATGTGCCATCTTGGACCATTTGCTATTATAGCTAGGTTATTACAAGTAATTATATATTCCCTCAGGAAAAACTCAGGGCAGATGAATGTCTCCTTCTTACTAAAATGAGGTAAGCTACTAAGTTTCATCTGATCTCATTGAGCTGTAGGAGGGTGTTAAGCTGCCTGTCAAGTTTCACAAAGACCCTGGAGGTACGTGTAGTAGGGACAGGACACTGGGCACTGAAGAAAAAAATATTGAAATTACAGCTGTTTTTTTTTAATTTGAATGGATGACCATGTAGAAAAATAAATATGCAACTCTACTACTGTACTTTACTGTGCAAAGAAAAGCGGGAGGTACATCTAGTATGGTGTTGGCAGTTATATTCTCATTCAGTCACTGTAATATATGTGTATATCATTAAATATATTTTTTGATAGCTTTGCTTAAAAAACGGCATCTGTTTGCCCTTGTAATGCTATTGATACCTTCTGAATACTTATTATATTGTATACAATCTATGAGCATTACCAAAATGCAGGTATTAAGGTTATGCTTCTAGATCTCCCCCGCACCTTTCTCCTAGGTCCCAATGACTGTATATTTGAGAGGATAATTACCAGGACTAGTTTGATCTTTTCGATTCGGTTTGCTTTGTATTGACGCTGTTTGGAGTTATTTTTCAATTTGCTGGACTTTTTGTTTCTGATTTCTATAGGGTCCAAAAGAAATGGTCGATATGTATAAATACTGACAATTGGAACCAGCACACTATTTAGAGTTTCCAATGCAGTTCATTCCTCTTTCATTCCCGGTCAATATCAACATCCACCTGTGGCTACATGACTGGTCTAACTCCATATTGAATATTGTTTGTTTGTTTGTTTGTTTTTTAGAATAAAGCAGGTTGAAAAATATGACTTATGAAAAAAAACAACAACTTTATAATTAGGTAAAATATCACTAATTCAAAAGTATTAAAAATCAACTTTATATTAACTTTAGAAAATATCCTCCTTTGACTTGGTTAGGGGGAGGTGGAGAGGCAAACCCAGTAGTTTGTCTTTTTGCTAAATGAAAGTGTGGTTTTTATTAACATTGGAAAAAACTGGTATGTTCGCTAAGTTTCTTTGTCTTTTCTAAGAAATGTGTCTGTAATATTGACTAGGAAACCAAATTTGCGGTTGTTTGACAACCGTACTGCAAAATAAAAACAGAGAATGAATTCGGGTAAGATTTTAAATGCCATTAAAGCAAATACACTTATCTTTTAGATACCCTGGAGAAACAAATCTAATAGAAACAAATCAAAATCATTATGCCTGGCTGGAGAACTGTGCACACAAAAAGAAAGGGAAGATAAAGAAAGCTCTTATTTAATATTAACACAGCAGAATAGAAAATGGAATTCTTTAGAAATGTCAAAACAATACAGTTATCAAAATTAAATGATCAAAGAAAAAAAAAAAATTTCCGGAAAGAGCAAAACAAACACAGATGTATCACATCACTTACAAACTACTTTCAGCTATTTTGTAGTCAAGTCCACTGCAAGAAATGAGTGACATACTTGTACGTTTATTTATTTATTTTTTTCATATCATCATAAACAATTATACCAGATCTGATGAAACTCATTGTATTTCATGGGGAATTTATTTTCCATCGATGAAATATCTGTCACAGTTCATATTTATTTAAAACATGTCTCCTTTATGTGCTGTTATTATATTACATTATAATATTGTTACTACTCTTACAGATAAATCTGTTATAAAAATCATATTCTGTTCATATCAACAGAACAGCTGTGCATCCCTTCTTACTTCTAATATTTTTTTTAGATTTGATACCATTTATCATGACATATGCCAAAATGTTTACTATAGTAACAAAGCAATTTGTGGTTGAAGGCAAAACATGCATAACCACTAATTCAGGGGTCAGCAAACTTTATTCAGGAGGGAGCCATTTCACTCCCAACTCCGGTGGCGATAACCATCTTCTGAGCCGCCGGAGGAGGGAGGCGTGCCCTCTCCCGACCCCATGACCACCGACAGCCAATCAGAAGAGCCGTTGGCGGTCATGGGCGGGGCTTGGGCGTGGCTTCGGCAGTGCGGCCCGAGCTACAACAAGGAGGCTAAAGAGCCGCATGTGGCTCGCGAGCCGCACTTTGCCGACCACTGCACTAATTTAACCTCCATTTCCATTTGAATCATGGGAAGGAGTGGTTCAGGTAAAACCCCATACATGCTTCTTTAAACCCTTTGCAGTTGTCTCCAGCTTGTGGCAGAGGAACAAACTACTTCCTGGCAGTCATTCCAGTCCCTGGATCAGGCCTGTGCTAGGTGCATTAAATCAGCACAAACTTCTAATTCATGAGTTCTCATATACCTTCTTAAAGGACCAGTAGCACCCCAAAAAAAAAATCCCATTGGATTTATATGGAAGTTATGCAAATACAGCTCTTGTAAAAACATTATTTTTGAAGTTAAATTCATGAATTTTATTTTTTTTTAGCTTTTTATCTTTACTGATAGCTTCCATGTTGTTAAACTTGACCTAACCCAGTCTGAATGCATTCTATGGTGCTTAGATAATACATAGAAAGAATGCCCCAAAGCCCAATTTCTAAAGGTAATTAGCTGAATAGTACACTTTATGGACACAATTTAGCGTTTTTGGATGTACAGGTTGAATATACAGTTGCTATAAATGCATTTGGTGCATTTTTATATTGTTGGTGCTACTGTACTTTTAATTAATCTAGGTTTAGACATTCCACATCTTTATACTGTTCCAACAATAAACCTCTTTCCATGGCTGTATATTGAACAGCACTTCTTCAAGCCAATTGCCTTTAGATCTCATACAGAACAGGACACAAGGCAGTTATTTTATATAAATTTATAATAAATATAGCTCCCCTCAAATTTCCCTTTTCACTTTATGCAACCGAGACAGACAACATGCCCTCTTTGCTAAAATCTTAAAAGGACACTAGAGTCTCAAAAAAAAAAATAACATAGTGTACCTTTAATAAATAATGAAGCACAAGCCAATTCCCTTTTTTTTTTATATAAGATACCTGCACAGTGCTCTGGTGTGGGACACTGCCTCGTCCACTCCAAAGGCAGTGGTTGGCCGCAGTGCATGTGCAGTAGAAGCAAGCGGAGGGAATTAGGAAATTATCATCAGAGAGGGGGAAGCAGTTACACAGAATGGGACAGGGGAAGGGACACTCATACTGTGTAGCTGCTCCCCCTCCTTTCCCCTGCCCTATACTATATAGCTTCTCCCCCTTCCTTCCCTTGCCTTATATTGTTTTGTGTTTCCCCTTTCCCTGCCGTATACGGTGTAGCAGCTCCTCCTCTCCCTTTCCCTTTCTCTTCCCCTGTCCCATACTGTGTAGCTGCCCTGTCCCATACTGTGCAGCTGCCCTGTCCCATACTGTGTAGTTTTCCTGTCTCATACTGTGTAGCTCCTCTCCCTCTCCCTCCCCTGTGCCATACTGTGTAGCTCCTCTCCCTCTTCCTTCCCCTGTCCCATACTGTGTAGCTGCCCTGTCCCATACTGTGTAGCTCCTCTCCCTCTTGATCCTCCTGCCCAATTCTATGTAGCTGCTTCCCCATCCCGTCCCCTGCCTCCTACCTTGTAGCTGCTCCTTCATTCCTACACACATTTCTTCCCAAACACATCCCTCTGCTGTCACTCATTAACAGCACTGTACCAATTGGTTAAGAGAAGGGAGTGGGTTGGATCAAAAGGATAGGATAATATCACTTTCCTTTCTGATGATGAGTTCCTGATTCCCTTTACCTGCTTAAACTGCATATGTAGCTGTTGCCGCCGCCTTTGGAGAGATTGGGAAGAGACAGTGTCCCACACCAGATCACTGATTATGAAGGTATCTCATAGAAAAAAACAGGAATTGGCATGTGCATCATTATTTATTAAAGGTACACTAGGTTATATGGGGTTTTTTTAGACTTCAGTGTCTCTTTAAAGCCAGGTTCACACTGGGGTACGGTGCAACTTTTTTTTTTTTTTTTTAAAAGCATGTTGTGAAAAAATGCCATCGCATTAACACTGGTGTATTTTTGAGACACATTTTACATAAAAATAATAGCACTTTCGTAGTGCTTTTCTTTCATGTGTGACCGCTATTGTTCAATTCCTATTGCTACTAATCCTGCTGCATTGCATTCTATATGCACCAAAAAAATTCAACATGTAGCATCCCAGCGCATTTTCCTCTCTATGACATGCTAGTGTGACATTGTACGCGTTACAGTCATTACTATCCATGCTTTCTCTCAACTGCGTATTTTCAGTGTTATCACAACATGCTTTTTATTTTAAAAATGATGCACACAATACTCCAGAGTGAATCTGGCCTAAAGTAAAGTATTGTAGGAGAAACAGTTACACAAGCAAGAGCCGAACTTAGAAGAGAAAATTAAAAAAGGTGTTTTAGCAACAAATTTGATGTGTGGGACACCTGCGCTTTATGGTAATATACACAAACTTGATTCTGTAGTTACTGTCCTAGATCAGCAGCTAATTCTCCGTTGCACAGATAGTGAAAATATCTCAGATAGGTGAGGGAGTGCTGCGCTTCTTCTAGGTCAAAAAGGAAAGATGGAATATTGCAGGTCACTTCCTATACAGATGGAACGCACATGCATTCCAACAGAGACGCACTATGTAATGTGTGTGTCCGGGTGTATGAAACCCGAGGGAACAGACCTCTAAATAAAAACTAAGTGGAAGAGTGGGATCTTAAAAGAATTCCCTAGATGTTTAAAATACACAGGAAATAAATCACA
>WMED01016813.1:0-13185 GCA_019650415.1 Pipa parva | reverse complement strand
GAATACCGCACGTGCGGTCAGAAATTTACTTCGGGCAATCGTTTCGCCCTTAGTAAATTTTGCCCATTGAAGGAGAGATTTTATCTGTTCTATGCCTTTATCTAAACTGCAAAATGTGAGATAATTCTAGTAACTTTCTTTAAATGTTGAAGATCTCTACACGAGGAGTTTCTGTTTTAAGGTCAGCACATTTTTCCATTTTTTGAGGATTACTTTTGACACTAGTATCCTATGTTGTCTTACCCTGAATAGGAGTTAAACATTATATAAAGAATAGTAATGAGTGGTTTGGGCTGTGGCAGAGAACACTGGTGTTTAAAGAGCAGAGAAATGAGTGACCGGGGTCAAAACACCTGCAACTACTTCCAGACATGGTTTATCATGTGAGAGTTTGTTGGTGGAGTTTTGTTGTCATAAAACATTTCTGTAAAAAGTTTCCAGTGTCTTGTCATGGTTGCCCATTTAAAGGGGAACTATAGTGGTGCTAGATTAGTATTCATTTGGCTATCCTCAGCCCAGCAGGATCACCAGCTGATTTCTTCACCGCTTTGCTCGCTTCTGGGTCTATGTAAGTGGTGTAAGTAATCGTCAGATGAGTACACTTTGGGCAAAAGTTATTAAACTCAGAAACACCGCTTTGGTTCTTTAAGTTTACCGAGAGAAATCTCACATTGTTCTTGCGAGATTTCTCGAGATCAAGTTTTTTGATCCCGATTGAATTTTTTTGATGGAAAGGAAGCCATACTTTACATTAGTAGGATGGCTACCTTTCCATCGAAAATTTTGAAAAATCAGGATCAAAAAACTCAATCTCGAAAGAAATCTCGCGAGAACAATGCGTTGTTTTTCTGAGTTTAATAACTTTCACCCAATACTACTGCTAGATCAATCAGATAAGTATGGTTGCCACTACAGTTCCCCTTTAAAACATTGGACCATGTTTTCATGCCTTATCTATGCATTTGAAATCTATTTTATCGCTGTTGTCAAAATGCATAGCCCAGCTTCCATTCATGTTAATTTTTTAACTCTATTACCAAATTTATTTTGAAATACTGATGTGGTAATCGCATGTCCCAGCATTTATTGCAGTATTTATGCCTGAGTTCAAATTTTTAATGGAAACGCATCCATATCCCTTGAGCTTCATAATATTCAGAAGATCATCCATTACTGCCCTTTAATATTCGACGAGCCATTTAATAGGATCCTGTGTCTAATAATATGAAACTGGACACTTTTTGTGGCTGTCTTGATGGGTTATATTTGCAGCGACCAAGAAGCTCTTTAAACATTATCACACATAAACTAATTAAATTGTCTTTTTTAGAACCTGCATTTTACAGATTTAATGTCGCATCTTGTGCCTTTGAAACATCTGTTAGACTAAATCTGCTCTAGCAATATGTTTTCTCAAGCAATTTCCCACTCGGTGTTATATGGCGCTAGTATACACCGAAGCACTATATTAAAGCAATTCAGCTCCACAGGGTTCATTTTTAAGGCCATAGCCATGATTCTTAGTATTATGGAAAAAAAAAACCCCCAAAGCTGCTGCTGGGAAGCACTGATTTAGATATAGAAAAGGTTTTGAATATCTACATGTTTCTGTAGTTTTCCTGTTTGTATTTAATTTTAATTTCATTCTATTTGTCTGTATGTATAATTTTATTTATAAAGCGCTACTAATTTACACAGCGCTGTACAATTCAGCAATACAAATATAATACAGACATGGGAAAAGTACACATTACAGGTATAATATCACAAGGATACTTCACTATAAGTGCTTACGTTGCAGTTGGCACAAGAGATTGAAGGTCCCTGCCCTATAAAGCTTACAATCTAAATGATGTAAAGAACCCATTTGGATTGACATGGCAGTTATTTCTACATAGTACCAGTACAAATGTGATTCTTTTCAATTCCTGGTTTGTATTATTTTCAGCTTGTCTTCCTTGTGGTTACATCTTTTATCCACAACCCCCCTCACCTAGTTCTATTGTTTCATATGGAACTTCAGATTTTATATATTTATTAATTGCCCCAGAAAGCCCAGTTTTGCAGCAACCCAGCAAAGCCTAATCTCTGACGCTAAATTCCTTCTTTTTATTTATTTATTACTTTTTTTTGTTTATTTTGTTACTAGCGCTGCATAGGAATACTGTAAGTGTCGTGCCGATTCATTTGGCCATTTTCTGGTGCTACAGTTAGCCTGGCTCTCCTCAGCATTGCCTTTAGGAAAACTCTTAGAATGTAAATGTAGAAAACGAATTGCAGGCGTGTGCTGTTTCTTTTGGTTTAAATATACCCTGAGGTAAACAGAAACACATCCTGAAAACTCTGCGCTGCTTGAAAAGTGAATGAGAGAGACTACGCAATGGAGGTTTCCCTTAAAGGGGTCATTTTTTTAAACTTTGTTAAACTTTGGATTCATTTTAAGATGGCCTCTTTTTTATGATTAATCGGCTCTGATTTGCTTTACCTTTTTTGTTTGCTTTGATTCATTGTTTCGGTAGTGGAAGGTCACAGACCATTGGCATCCACTTTATTAATCACTGTACTATTATCAGGAAACAGCCAGTTTTTTTAATTTATTTTTCGCATGTGGCCAATGTAAGTAAATAAAAAAAAAAACAGGTATGGGAACCAATGCATTGAGCCTCATTTACTTAACTTTACTGCTACTGACAACCGCAGAAAACAACCAGTGGCAAATGTATTGCAAGGCCAAAGCCTTTCTCTACATCTGGGCTAGTACAGGAGACATAAAGTGAATGATTTATAGAATCAGCTATTTGTGCTTTAATCCATCCTTAACTGTAGTGCTAATTTAAAGGGGCACTATTGTGCTGATATAACTGCACACATGCATAAAAAAACTCTTTTATACTAAGCCAACTGCTGACACAAATAGTTATAAAAATGTTTAGGGAAGAAATAATACTTGCCGTTTGATTCCCTTAATTAGTTTCCCTGAGAGCTGACATTTTGTCCTCCCTCTCCCAAGTTAGGCAACACAAGAAGAAAAAGCTGCCTGACAGCTGTTGGTTTATCAGTGTGCTGACCTTTTGGCCACATAAATTAAGCTTGGAATGCAGGAAATTACAGAGGGAAAGCTGACTAGTGCGCAGGCGTTAAGTAGTAAGTAGGGCAAAAATGTCCGGGGGAGGGTACCTTTTCATAGAAAACTGGCCACTACACATCACACACGCACATTTCCTGGTGCAGGAGTTTTTCAGTGCTGCCTAATCAATCATTCTGTGTCACATGAAATAACTACTGGGGAGAAACTCTTTGCACTAATGTATACTGTAGTACTGCATATTTAAAGATGTAATCTGACTATAGTTCCCCTTCAACATTAAAAGTGCTATAAGTTGTTTTTAGGATGACGATAGCTAAAACTGTAATGGGAGAGACCAATAAATTAGATTATATACAGATTCAACTACTACTTTAATCTCTAACACAACTGATCCATTGGTTGCCTGCAGGTACTGTTAAAATATCCCATCGGCATAATTACCTCGAAAATAATAATAATTATTAGTATGTCCCTTTTATCATTCATATTTGTGACAAGCTGTGTCCAGTCATTTAAGGTTTCATTTTGGTTTTTAGGATTGACATATAAAGCCATGTTTTAACTGTGTATGAATCTGGTTAAAGTGTAAATGTAAATGTTCTCTAAAGTCATATTGGGGGTTATGCACTAAAGTCTGAATTGTTGCATAAAGGAGGTGTTAATTCGCCAGCTAAAGACAGGCACAATAGACTGCTACTGTCGTAGTCACGTCTTTATAATGAGAATATTGTTGCATTTGCAACTTTACAATGGGGAAATTGTCGCGGTTGCGGATTTGCTATGGGAATCCGCTGTTTGAGAATTCAACAGTCTAATTTGCACCTTAGTGAATAATCCCCATAATCTTCATCATGGTTACGAAAATGTACATTATCCATTGTCTACTGTTACTGCCAAGACTGAAAAGTCCAAAATGACTATATAAACTTTAGGGGTAACTGACATAGACTCTCCTTTAAATCTTGCTTAAATTTGACATCTTTTCTAAAGTAAACTCATTGCTTGAGAACATGGAAGAAATGAACACTGGCTTAAAGTCTAACATAGCAGGTTACATCTTGCTCAAAACTCAGTTTATCTTGAAAATTGCAGTTCATTGAGCAATTTTGTTTCCTTTTTGTATTATATTTCTGTTTCCCTCAATCTGAATATTTTGTGGCTTTTCTATCAGGCAGTAACTTGTAGTGATTTTAAAAGGCATGCAAGTTCTGGATATTAGCTGCGGAACTATTATTCCTAAAAGTCTACTCTTTACAATACTCGTTGGAATGTTTGATGAGAAATGCCTCTTGTTCAAATGGTTTTTTGCTTACACCTACACATTAACGTATATGGTTTCCCAGAAATGACAGAATACAGGGTATATTATTAAATACACTATTTATTACTGTTTTATTTCTATTAGACTAACCAATGAACCATCAACTATCAAGGGGGGAATTCATGATAGTCCGAAGTGAGGTGCGAAGTGTTCGCCTCACTTTGGACTGACTGATATGCGCTCGAGCGCATTAAAGGGATTCCAGTCTCGGCGAGGCACCTCTTTTGGTCTCGCCGAGACTCGAATCCCTTTAATGCACTCGCTGATGTCCGTGTGCAGGACATCAGCGAGCCCATATCAGTCAGTCCGAAGTGAGGCGAACACTCTGCACCTCACTTCGGACTATTGTGAATTCCCCCACAAATCTTTTGTTTGGGCTAAGTACCCTTTATCTAAAGATATAAACATAGGGTAGGGGAATGCTCAAGGGACTGCACCCATTGCCATTAAGGATCAGGAATGGCTTTTTACATATAATGTGTGTGAATGGGCTGCTTGTCTCACACTTTAAAATGTAGGGGGTTATTCACTAAAGTCCTAATTGTTGCGTATAGGTGTGAATTCGCCAGATAAAGACAGTTACAATAGACTGCTACTGTCTCAGTCGTGTCTTTATAATGAAAATATTGTTGCAGTCGTGACTTTATTATGAGAAAATTGTTGCAATGGTACCTTTAAAAAAATTGTTGCGACTTTACAATGGGGAAATTGTTGCGGATTTGCTATGGGAATCCACTGTTTGAGAATTCGACAGTCGAATTCGCACCTTAGTGAATAAACCCCATAATCATCATTGCTTGTATAAATGTTATAACTTTAAGATACTACAGAACACCTTTATGAGAGATTCAGGGAATTGTCGTATTCAAACAAATGTTATCTTTGTAAAATAAATGATCTGGGTCTTAGTAACTGGTAAATGTAGGTGGATTGTAAGCTCTGTGGCCCTGAAGTGCAAAGCAGGTTCACCTTGGCATTGCCTGCTTCAAAAGGCTTTTAGCAACTCCTTTTTTTTTTTTTTTTTTTTTAAAGATCTTCTTATTTATAATATAAGTAGGTAGAGAAGCAGTGAATAGATAACACATGATACAAGGTACCTGTATGTTGAAAGAGGAATGAAAACTAATTTATGTCTACGGGTGTTTCAGATTTTTTTTAGGAAAAAGAAATAGAGGTCATAGGTCAGGGAAAGTGATATTTTTTTCTGCCATACTTACCTCATTTCTTATGTATATATGAAGCAGTATTTACTTGTTTTAAAAGGAATGTTATAACTTTAAGATACTACAGAACACCTTTATGAAAGATTCAGGGAATTGTTGTATTCCTTAAAAACCAAATGGAAGAATCCATGTTGTATAGTACCAGCTGTACCAATAATAAAATCTGCCATGTAAATAAAGCTGAGATGGCATTACATCCCTAGAATGAGAGTTAAAAGAAATTAACATTAAATTCTATTGGTTTTCTGCTTATTCAAATTTAATTCTCTCAAGTTTGCATTTTATATTGGAATGGTGCAGTACTGCTTGCCATACCAGAATCTAAGATTTTTCCATATGGGTGTGTTCCTAGGGGGCACTCCTCCAAGTTTACACTTTTTTATCAAGCTTTGTTTTTATTAGTGCTTTTGCCTACTTCCCCTTTAATTAAAGCAGCCTAGTAGAATAAATAAAGGGTAGAAGGCAAAAACAAGCACGGAAAGTATATTAATAACTACCCACTTAATGGACATGTATGGATCTGTAGGAACAATCCATGTAGGAAAGCAACGTATTTAATTTTCATTGAAGTATCTTGTCTGGAACAATGCATACAATACATAAATGCTCTTTCAGGAATGAAAATAAAATTCTGTTTTTTGAATTACTTGGTAAATATTTATTTTTAAAAAGTGAGTTGCTGATCGCAGGAAGGGCCTGGTGCGCTTCACAATGCTATGCTATCAATACTGTATAACCGTTCCAGACTGTTGTGCTGTGAGAGGTGCAGGTTGTAAGTGTAAGTAGTATTTTAACTTTCCAGATAATGCTTATCTGAATGAAATGTATAGGTTTACTGGCCGCTATTATTGTATTTCTACAAAGATTACCCAGGTGTGCCAAATCACTCCATCTAGATATTACTCCCACACTGACCGCAAATAATTGGTTTACTGTTGGCACCTGCTAACGATTGCTAACCACAGCAGAAGTTGGAAAATGTAACTGAATTTAATCCTGGGAACCCTGGGAAATAAGAAATATAAACATATTAAATAGATGTAGAGATCTGCACTTTCAGTTTGTGTTTGCCTATTTTTCTTTTTTCTGCCAAATATTTGTATCAAATACCTATATTGCGTGTAATCCTCTTAGCATATACTACATGGATTCAGACATACAGGGGACATTTGTTAACATATGTTACAGGTTAAATACTGTGGTCCGTTTCACTTGCTGCTTACCCATTTTAATTGTTTCTAACATTGTGCCAAGAGTGAAAATACTAGTATTATTGAAATGGGAAGAAAAGGACTGACATGGGTAAGTGATGCAACCAAATGGACAGTAGCAGTATCTTTGTATAGTTTGACAGTGTTGCCTTTACACACACATAATAAAACAGTGGTGCCAGTTTAAGGCTAATAACTCAAGTTCACTGTTCCTCCTACACTTTTTAAGGAGGACATGATATTACTGTGCCTAACAGCTATGTCCAATATCACTGACTTCATTGTTAATATAAAACTAACCACGCTTGAGTTGTCATCTTAGTAATGGAATTCCAAAGAAATGTTCTATAGGGCATATAAACCTACCCGAGATATCTTCAGGCTTCTTCTTCCAGAGTTCTTCTCTGCTGAGTTATATTAGAAGTTTCCAGGTACATCTTCATTGAGTATTTAACCAATTACTGAATGGTAAGTTTTAAACATTGTATAAAGTGGTGCTTTCTACTTGTGCTCTAGGCTATTTTTCTCCAGTTTCTCAGAGCTGCCTTGCACTAAGTTTCCTGAAGTTTCGGGGGAGGGGAGGGAGCATGCTCAGTTAGCCAGCATAGCCAATGACTTTGGAAGGAGGGATTACGATTAACTGAAAAATTCTGCTCAAAGTGCTTGGTTTTTTTTCTTCATTTGCTATGACTGTTATGCAAAATCAGTAAGGCTAAACCATTTTAACACTTGCTGAACTTAATACTAGGTGGCCAATAAATAAAAAGCTCTTTATCTATAGACTTAAGTGGCCCTTTAATATTTTTTGGATGCAATATTTTTGTTTAATTTAATTTTTTTTATAACCTTGTCATCTCTCCTTACTAATCATGCTCAAAAGTTCATCTTTAATAGATCGTAAGAAGACTCTTTAAACCCATTTTCTTGCAGAATTTTCATATATATATACATACATATATAAAAAAATGTATTTTTTAAATATGCATTTTGCAGTCTGAAATATATTTAACCTTCACAAAATAATTGCTTCTTTGGAGACATTCCATTCCATTTAAGCCTTTTCCCTTATTACCTAGCACCATTCTACTTCAGATTGCAGTTTACAATCCGCTTATTTTCAGTTTAGAGGTAGTAACTGTGTCCAAGTGATTTACCAGCTAAACAGTTTTAGGAAACTCCTTTACTGTAGGGCAGAGTCTGGTTAAATCATAAATTGAGCCAAACTACCATGTAGAGATGCAACAATGGTCAATGTAGTACAAAGTAAGCCACACAGGGGATATTTATAAAGATTTATGCTGATTGATATAGGGTTGAAAACTAGTTTTCAGTGTTAAAAAAAAAAATGAATCAAAAAGTGACTTTCGACATGATGATAGAAGTTCTTAAATAGGTGAGACAGCATAGTAATAAACAATGTTTCTTCAGTGGTCAAAAAACTTTTCAACTTTTATAATTACCCCCTTAGTATCATAGGAAATGATTTCGTATTCACAAACTTTTTTTTTTTTTGTTACCCAAGTAAAAGTGATATAAAATTTAACTACAGTGATGCTCTAACGATGTGTCAGCTGCAGTTCTCCTGCTAATGGTATAGGGTGAGCCCCTGCAGCATCCGCAATGACTCTTCCTTACCTGCACGTGTGTGTGCATGCACACTTGAGCGCTGCGCACAGGTAAGGAGGTGGTGTTCGGTGGTAAGAAAAATAAATACTTTCTGTGTTCCTGTATTTGAAGAAACAACCAAATCATCTTTACTGTTCCTATATGTTTATTCTTATGGTAAAGGTCTTGAAGATCTTGTTGGATCTTGTATAGTGAGTTGCTCCTCTGGTTACTGTTTTATACAACCTTCTTTTACTTTAAAAATTGGTAGACCTACGCACCAATTACATAAGTTTCTGTATTTTCAAGCCAGGTATCCCTCTTAGGACCTGATGCTACCAACAATTATAATCCAATTCTAATCCTTTAATGTTTGTGGCTTGCAGAACTTCAGGGCTTCACTTGCACTGATACATTCTGTTAATTGGCATTTAATGGAATCTACAATGAGCCATTTTTTAAAACTTGGTTCCCCAGTGACTCAATTAAAGTCTTTAGAAACCTTTGACTGTCAGCCTAGGGCTACTACTTTTCCTCATTCCTGATCTTGATCATGCTGCTTTTGAAACTGCTGACTGTAGACTACGTCTTCAAACTCTACAAGTCCTAAACCTATTTTTGCTGACATTTTTTGTTCCTTGTTTTTTTCTGTCCTGCCTTTGGTTCAAATTTATTTTCATGCAGTGGATCAGTTGTGCTCTTGAAAGCTATTTACAACGTTTAAATTAGTTTTTGTCTACATGACTCTCTCTAAGCTCCCAGTTTATATAATGAGCAAATTAACTTCCAATCAATTTCTTCTTGACAATCTATAACAACAATTGATATATTTAATTAGACTTGTTCATCAAAGTCACTTAGAGTTTAATTTTTTTTTTCCTTCCAGAATATATACATGTTTGTAGTTTTGAGGACTTAATTGTTTAAGCAATCAAGGCATTGGCATTTTAATGCAAGCCTAATTTGTGGCAGAGACCCCTTCATCAAAATAGATGTGTAGTAAGCTAGAGCAACCATCAGATATCTTCTTCTATTGGTCTTACTTTCTTTTGCCACATCAGGTAATTGTAGGGTGGTTTTGTTCTATAAACTACTGTCAAAAAGGATAAATGAAAATGCAGTGTTGTTAGAAAAGGATGATAGGGCACTGTAGCGTACATAAAATGTTCTAGGAATGATTTGCAGTACCATGATATGGTTGAGAATATAAGAGCTGTTCCTCTGGAATTCAGGCATATCTAATCTTTGCCTCCCAGCTAGGTACATAACCACTGTCAAAGAGAAAATGTCTCCTAATAAATAACAATTGTTAATTTAGCCAACATGCCAGCAACGCAATAAATCCACAATTGCTTCCTTCCAAGCCACACACTTGTTTATGTATATTTCTTCTGTATGCGTTATTTTAGAAATACATGGCAGCCTTCAGCTCCCCAACTGCCGAGAAAGCTGTTGACCTGGGCATTGGCTTCTACAGAGTGTGTGTAAAAAAACAAAAAAAAACACCTAAATGTCGATATTTACAGTTTAATGGACCATGTAGTGTTCTCCAACCAGTCAAACACTATATTTAATGAAATTTCAGTGTTCATTAGCATATTAATGAGGATCCAATATGGTGGCTGTGAAATACTAGCATTTCTATAAACATAGCACATTATAATGTGTTCTTAAAGCTGCAGTGAGAATTTATGATATAGAACTAAACTCAAAGTAAATTGATAGCGCTGGCTGATAATGCAATTGGCTCTGTTAACCACTAATATAAGATCTAATGTATAAAAGGCTGGCCAATCAGTCATCAGATAACAATTGTAGGGGCTGTGGCATGAAATGTGGTAGGAATGGAACTGGGGGATAAACCCCTCTAGAATTAATATCCACCTCCATACTAGCTACATGGCCACTTTGCAGTCATTGAGGGAGCAATAATTGCTGAACATTGAATGGGATTAGCCTTAAGATTAATCGAGAGTCTTATAACAAGATAATTAGACTGGAGCATGTAACATTGCTCTCTTTTTTTCAGTAGCCGAACTTAATGAATTTCCTACCATTCGAAATGTTTTAAAATAGGTTATATTTTCTTTGTATAAAGAGGTTGATAGAAAAAGCAAAAAGTAATTTTCCATATACTTGGTACAAAGAATTCATTTACAGTGGGCAAATAGGGCCATCAGTCTTCTCCACTCATCCTTAATTTGAGTCTATATTTACCCCATTGTGCACATTGTTAATTAGCAGAGCAAATTCCTTCCATTTCTTTTTTTATTCAGACTGATTTAGGATTGTGGACTTTTGCAGCTGTGTTAGAAAATGAGTCTTACGCATTGAAAAAACATCCACTGCGTTTACTAGATGTTGCCTTTCACGTTCATGTTAATGCATTTTTTTAACAAAATAGCATTTTTTGTGATTGGTATTTTTTTAAAGTGCTTTTTCAACCTTTAACACTTTTTTAATTTATTTATTTTAGAAATAAAAATTGGTCTTGCTGTTTTGATTGACACCTCAAGCGTCTAATACAACATTCCCTACAACCTTTTGGATGATTTGCTAACAGTTTCCCTTTACTTAAATCAGCCTTTTTTTTTTTGGCGGTGGGGTGGGGAATACTAATATTCAAAATCTGAACCTGCTACTTTGGTAAAGGAGGTGGAAAAAAATGGCAGATGTGCTAATGTGGTAGTAATAGAGATTTACTTCACACATTTGCATGCAAATCTCTTGCTCTCTGCCATCTCGATATGCTAAGCCTTAAATTGTCCTTTGTACAGGATGTCAAGCAATGACCCATGTAGAGTCCAGGACTACCATCATAGATCAGTTTCATGGGACAGTACTCATGAGTGTAGATATGACTGCCTGGCTGAGCCCCAATTGTTTACTGAGCTGTAGAGTCCCCAGTGGCAATACCCCATGTTTGCCTGGTTTTGTTAGATTGGTTAGTAGTTTTAATGTTATGACTAATAGGTGTAAATAATCCAATTATTGCATTAGAGAGCAGAATTATAATGATAATAAAAGTAAAGACTTCTTACATTAGGTTTGGTCTTAATTTTGGCCATTCTTATGTTCAGTTCTATACATACTGTAGGTGGTTCAGGGAAAAATGGCCTCCACAATATTAATTCCAAGAATACTGAAAAAGCACTTTATTCAAATACAATAGGGTGTTATTTGAATACAATAGATTTGTTTAATTGATAATCACCGTTGATAGACCACACAGGGAGTGATCTGTATGAATTGAAATTGGATTTTATAGATATTTTAGCTAAGCACTTAATTAAATTAATTACTACACCTGTAGAAGAGATCATGTGCTGAAACATTTTATTCACTTAATTCCTTTCCAAAAAAAAAAAAAATTGAACTTTGTTCCCCTTAAATCCACCCTTTGCAATGTTGTGGTGCTTGTTTATTTTGCCTGGCTAGAAGCAAATAGCTAAAAATATATGTATAATAATTTAGTGCATTTAGTAATCACTACCTCTATGATGGAATGCAGTCATCATCAAATAACAGTTTTGCTATGTAATAAAGTTTTAGAATTCTTTCCATAATGGGTTTGCACTCTCCAGTGACCTATTCAGCAGAAAACAAGAATATACAGTACAGTCCCCTGATGGACATCCCATTATATGAGAAAGCATTCTACTGTAAAAGAGAAGAACAATGCTGAATTTCATTCTTTGCAGTGCTTGTCAGGTCTTTAATATGAGCTAATATACAATTTAGGTACCAGTAGTTGTATATAAATTGGTACATTATAATTACAGTGACAATTTTTTAGTCAAGTAGATAAATGATTTTGTTTTTCTTAAACATCCTTGTAAATATGACCGCTGTGTAGTCCCTTAGATATCTGCTGTCCTGACACAGGAAAATATATTAAATTAGGTAATAACCAGACTGAAGCATGTGGATAAAACAGATTTCCCAGTGGTAACCATATGTTTGTAGATGTCTTCTAGATCTGCTGGGGAAGCATCTTGCTCCTTGGAGAGTCCTCTATTCCCTATCTATTCTGACTTTGCAGCCACCCCCTGTAAACCTAGCACTTCCAAGGGTTGTTTTACTTCAGATTAGGTTGTTATGCTTATCTATAGGGTTCTTGCCTTACCTGGTGGCTGATAAATGACGCAGTGGTACAGAAGCGCCTTTATAATAATACAAGTGCTTCTGTATTTGTGCACACACAGTGGCCATAACACTTCTTAGTACACCCACACCACTGATACAATCCAGGAAGAGTAACATTAACAGTCACAAAAATTACCAGAAACAGCAGGAGGCCCTGTAGGTAAGTTACTGCAATTTATTATAGCCCTTGTGGTAATTAGGTATAAAGTCTCCTTTAAGGTACTGATTGTGCCTTATTTATTTGATATGTTCTAAATATATTGTAGACTTCATAATTGTTCATGTTGGCTTTTTAACACTTAACTAGTTATTGTTATAATTCCTTTTTTGTGGCCATATTATTCAGGCAGACAATATTCACACAATATTTACACTAACCTAGAGATTGAGCTTTTTTTTATCCTAACAGAAACTGGATTATTTTAATCTATATAACACCTTGGAATGCACTTTAGCAAGTAGATTCAAGCTGCACGTTCCTCTTGATCCATTTGTATGTGTACCACAAATTTATGTTTAGAAGTTATTTAGAGGAACAGTTTAGGCACCAACAGTTATTTGCTGTCTGTTTGACACTGTTAAATAAAAGTT
>WMED01016812.1:0-10364 GCA_019650415.1 Pipa parva | reverse complement strand
CAGCATGCGCATAATACCATTTGCGAAGTGAGCCGAACGCTTCGGAGCTCACTTCGCTGTTTGCTGAATTCCCCCCTTAATCTCTAGCGCTGTCTCCTGCTCTGTCAAGCTGATATCATCTGCTCTGCGATCCTCTTCATTTCCTACTTCCTGTTAGAACCCCCTGAGGTGAGCATGCTCAGAAGCAGAATAATTATGCAAAACTGCCTCTGAGCATGCTCTCATAAGTTTGAACTGGAAGCAGGAAGTGAAGAGGATTGCAGAGCAGATATTAAATTGATAGTGAGAGCATAAGGCAGCGCTGGAAAATAAAACACTGAACGCTACATATCTTCTCTTCTCCACCTTTAGAATCACCCATAGATAAAATGAGCTTAAGTTCCCCTTTAAACTTGTCCCAGGGCAACTGTGAAGAAAAAATTTTTTCTAACCCTAACCCACCAACTACCTGAAATATCAGCGGTGGTCAAGACACAAGCAGCCCCCTCAAAAAATCCTTAATTCAGTTTTTTTATAGGAAAACTGGGAGAACTCAGAAGTCGTTATCCTCTCTAACAAGACTCTTGTTATACACTGCTTGCTCACCTGTGATGCTGAAATCCGTGAAACTTCTTGCCGTCCTGTGAGATCAGAAGAGGAGACATTTGCTGGAGCACCCCGGTGTAACCTCATGCTGACTTTACGTTCTCTGTCCACCCGTGATATGGCCCGAGGAGACGTGTTACCTAAGGGGCAGCACATGGCATTTTATGAGACTTTTTAACAATGGTCTTTTTACAATTTGTGACAGAAAGCATTGTAGGCTAGGAGGTCAAAGAGAAATTGGCTCTCTTTCATATTCAGGCAGCCAGATCTATGGAATTTCATAATAAAGTGAGGTGATGCATGAGAGGAATTTGTTAACCGAGAGTAAAAGAATGCATCTTTCTAAATGAATGTGTTTGTGGAAAATCATTTTAGCAGATGATCCAGAAAGTAGTTCCACTCCCGCCCCTAGTAGAGCTAGCCTTAGAGGAGAGCCTCTGCAGCATCAACCAGAAATCTATACAGTAACTTAGGTTTGCTCATAGTCTGCATGTACCACATCTATATACACCAAGAGTGACACCAGAGCCCATGCAGACTCCAGGATGCTGCAGGCAGTGATGTTAACAACTCCCAGCTTTAGAGCTGAATTCCAGAGGATGATGTAAGTAAAACTCAAAAGTACACAGCAGTACAAACTAACAGTCATTCTCAAACAGGTCCTCAGGTCTCACCATTGGTGCATGTTTTGTGCATATCCACGCAGCACAGGCGATCTCAGTTTCCTATGACTTTAACCACTCACCTGGGCTGTGCTGGTACCCAGACACTCAAGGACAGGGCTGCCATCAGCAATCATTCGCCCCTCCTCCACCAACCTGACAAATGGGACTCCCTAACATGTTTTTACAAAGTTTAATTGGATAGTGCTTAGAAGCCTACATATGACTTGCTGGTTCTCCCCGGTTTGCTTACCCCTCCCCCTCCTCCCAGCAGACGCGCTGAAGGAAGGAAATTTATTTATATGTATATCTAGCTAGAACACAAAATTAATTCAGGATAACAAACTACAAACAAAACATCTTAAACATTCTCTTATATTTACTGCCCTTCTATGGCCATTGCACAGTGTGAAGTAATTTGGAAATTTAAAAGGATTCATTTTTGCTGCCAAGCGTTAACAAACCTGCACAGCTTGAATAAAAAATAAACAAAGCTAGCAACAAGCACGTTAATAATGCAAGCAACCTGCAAACAAACACTTTAGTAGCCAGCAACAAGGTAACACAAATAGACAACCAGCACACAAAATAAGTAAAGGTAAACAAAGAAGGGATTAAAATTAAAACAAGCTTACAGGCTTGGAATCAGCCACCATTAATAAATGCAGAGTCTCTGGGATCCCAAACCCCTACCGTGTGCAGGGGAAGAGGAGAGTTCTGTTCAGGGAAGTGTGGCAAGTGTCAGTATCCTGCTCAGCACTTGAACTTCTCTCCCTTAACCCCAAACCCCCTGGTGGTAGTGTGTCCAAGAGAAAAAAAAAAAAAAAAAAATTACAAGACCCATGTCCCTACCTAAGTGCCCCCACCCTCTAACAACCTGGGGTGGGGATTAAAAAAAAACCCTTCATTGCCAGCTTTGCTGTGATTGTGACTGGGCCCGATTGCTTTGCTGCATTACTGGTAATGAAAAAGTTAATCAATTTTAACCTCTTCCTTGCTGGGGATTTGTCTTATTTACTTAATCCGTGTTACAGTTTTAAAGACGTAGTTGCCGATTCAAGTGTGGTATAATCCAATAAAAGTAAGTCAGACCTGCTTGGATTGGCAGTGTTAAGTTTTATTACATTAATACAAATCCAAACCAAATCACCTCCATAAACAAAACAAAATGTATGTGCTTTTGTGCAATAGGTAGACAACTCTAGAAGAATATAGAAAACCAGGACTTCCATTAGACATAAGTGACTCACATCTGTCTCTGGACATTCCTTCTATTTGCACTGACTGCTTTTTAAATGATCAACTTAAGCTAGCTCAGAAATCATGGCCACAGTTGGCATATAGCCTCCATATAAAATATAGAAAGAGAAAAAGGAGCTGTCCATGCTGCTACATTTACTTACCGCTCTGCTGGATTCTTGAGGCTGGTGTAGAGGCTACAGGATCTCCACCATTTCTCAGACGGTTGGGGGCTGCTCCTGCTGGAGGGCCAGGTGGCAGTGCTCGAGTAGCTGAACCCCTGAGCTGACCCATTCTTTCCTCTCTGTCGTGTTCTCGCCTCTCTCTGTCCAAATCCTCTGGATTTCGAGCTGCACCCTACAAAAAAACACATCACATTCATTCTTAGTGACCACTTTCAGAATGCATATTTACATGCAGCCTGAATTCAAACTAGGTTTACACAGTTTACCTATTTTACTGTGATTTAAGGACTCTCCATCACTGCTGAGAAGAGTCAGCAAAGTGCAGAACTATGTCTTCACTATGACTAGGCTATATAAGCGAAGCTAGTAATGGAAAAAGAAATACATTTAGTTTATATTCAGTATTTCCAGTGCAGATGTTTGGGCACTCCATGGGATGGTCTGCCGAGCAACTGCCCCCCCCTTAAAAGTGACCATGGTTTTTGCTGGAAACAGAGGTTCTTTGCATATGGCAGATAATCCTCCACAGCCCACAAAGCAAAATCTGCATGTGTGTGACATTTACCCTATATACATACTGTATATCCACATTATCTACCTAGTTTGGAAAAAAATATAGTAACATTAGAATACATGCATCTCTCTCTTAATTGGGAGCATATACTTACAAATTTAAGCATGTTCCAGTCAAACACATAGTCATAAGAGAAGCCTTGTCGATGGAAGAGGTTGCGGAATAGCTGTCTCAGATAGGAGTAGTCTGGTTTATCGTCGAACCGCAGAGAGCGACAAAAATTCAAATACGTTGAAAATTCAGCTGGAAAACAGGAGCACAACTGGTCAGCGGGTCCCAAGTTTAACAACTTTATTGTTTCACAGAAACCTCACTGTTCCCAAAAGATGTAAAAGATTAGCTGTTCTTTCCTCAGGCCAAAATAAATGCAATGTATCATGTAGCCTTTCCCAGAACACAACTTTAATCCATTACATTAAAAGCATTTAGCATTTAAGCCAACAATAAAAGTAAGCAAGTCACTGGGATGAAGAAAATAAAAATAACTTGAAGTACTTCCTAATTGTACAATTACTGAATAGAGCAAGTTTATGTTAGAGAGCGTTTGTAGTGGGGTTTTTTTTTCTGGATCTGGTGGGAAGGGGGGCAATGCAGCAAACATGGGGAAGAGAAGGTAAAAAGGATTATTGGATGGAGAAGTGGGAGGGATTGTGGGAGATGATTCAAATGATTTCCGAGGAGAGATTGGAACAGGAAGAAGACAAATTAACAGCACAGACAGAAGTAGAATTAGTGAAAAAAAAATAGTTATTCCTGCAAGAATGCTTTGAAGCACACTGTGCGAATCAAAAAATGGCGTTCAATGCAGATATTAGCTTGTTTCATTATGGGAAGTGACTGAAACTTTAAGTGAGGCCACAACGAATGCAGGTAAACTCTTCCTTGTAAAAAGTGCAAAACATTCCACAAAAATATAGGCAAAAACTTAACTGTATCCCTAATGACATACAGTATTACATTGAGCATAATGATCTCAAGGTAACTGGCCAATTCCTGCTTATGTTAACAGGGGGTTACAAAGAGCTAAAACGACCGGTAAATGTAAAAGCTCTGCAGAAGATGCTGGTGCTATATAAAAATGGCTCAGGCAAATTCAGGAATGCTATTACACACTATTAAATGTGCCATATAAATTAGCACAATAAATGTACAAAACGGATTGATTCATCCAAATCAGAATTTTGAAAAAATGCCTTGGGTTATACAATGGATTACCAAAACTCCTGGATTAGATGTATTGACAAACAAAACCCCAGCATGCTCTCAAACACTTAAAAGGGCACCAATGGCAAAAAAATAGGGTAGACATGCACTATTATGCTACATTGAACACTCAAAGGTTGGATGTCATTTAGCTTCATCACTAGCCTAAACAGTGTAATTCATCAGCAGGGACCATCTTTACAGAGGTCTAGTAATCCATAGCAACCAATCAGCTGCTAGCATTATCTGGTTATTAGTGAACTTGAATCATGAAAGCTAACTTCTGATTGGTTGCTATGGAGTACTAGACCTCTGTAAAGTTTGATGATTAAATACCCTTAAGTGTTTAGCATTCCTTACTAATTAGCCTGGTCAATCACTTTACTTAGCTGTCTAAACACCACTATTGCACCTAACACAGACACCCTCCTGTTGGTCAAGTTAAGTAAACTGTATAGATGGATACATTTTGCAGTAAGGCCAAACGGCTGGATTCCATGTAGATTATTTACAACAGTCCAATAAAAACCCTTTGATCCTGAATGGATTTTGATCTAAAATTTAAATTCTAGTACTAATGGCTGGATAATTTTGTGGTCAGTAAGACATATGACTAGCCTCATTATCTAGCCCAGTACATTTCAAACAAACCCAAAAGACTTCAACTGATGTATATGATTCTGCTGCAGTCAGAATGCCATTTAAAAAGTCTCAAAAAAAAAAAAAAAAAAAAAAAAAAAAAAAAAAGAACTTACAGGGGTAGCCTTTGCACAAGACTTCAATCGGCGTAGACATTTTTTTCTCACTGATGCGTTCATACTTCTGTCGTTTGGTTGCAGCCTTGAGGCCTTGCCAGGGCAGGGATCCTAGATTAAAGTACATGAGCACATATCCCAGACTCTCCAAGTCATCACGCCGACTTTGCTCTACAAAGAAACAAACAATCATTATTCCATATACACTGTATCTTTTTATATAATAAAAAAGTTTTTGTTAAAAAAAAAAAAAAAGTTTTTAAATGACAGATTTTTGCTGTCCAAGGCTTATTTATGGCTTCAACTACTAGTTCAAATCAACAGCATTCTGCTTCTTGCAGTTGAAGGACAATGAGTTTGTATCATCTAGGGCAGGTGTCAGCAACCTTTTTGGCTGAGAACACCATATTAAGTGTGGCTAAGCTCAGCCCCTTTTGAATTTGCAGCTGCTGACGTCATACATGATGTCAGCGGCTCCAGATTGGCTAGCAACCCGGAAGTGCTGAGAGAGCTACATCTTTTTTGCACCTGTCAGCATTCACCTTGCAGATTGTAAAGAGCGGTGCTTGCATGCGCGCACCGCTCATTACAGTCTGTAAGCCAGATGCAGCCATCAAGAGCCACATCTGTCTTGTAAGCCATAGGTTGCCAACCCCTGCTCTAGGGGCGATTAGGAAGGGAGTTGCTACTTACTGATACCACTGTTAGACTCCAGTGCTGCTCCTGCTCTCCTCTAAACTGCCAACCGACTTTTCTGACTACATGCAGCAAGTAAAAGACTAAAGCGCTGCTTTAACAGTTGTGACTGTAACCAACATTTTAGATATATTCTTATGGGCAGCATTTTCTTGAAAAAACTGATGAGGTTTCTCTGAAAAATTTGCTAACATTCACCTGGAATGAATACGCTACTGTGGCCCCCAGCCTTAATCTCAAAAGCAGTGGCCGAGAGCCCAACTGGGGTTTGTGGTGCAAAGTACACATTAAATACGTTGCTTTTTTTTTTTATTGAATTGAAATAAACTACAATACCAATTATAACGCTACTTTTATAGTATAAATATCAAATTTATGATGATTATTTATGTTATTTTTATTTACTCATTGCAACATTTAGGTCCTGCACGCGGACATCAGCGAGCGCATAACAGTCTGTGTGAAGTGAGCCGAAGGATCCGGACCTCACTTCGCACTATGGTGAATTCCCCCCTAAATGTGGAATCTGGTGAAAATTCTAAAAGTTAATGGTAAATATGGTGTATTTTTCCTGTTTTTATCCCTTAAGTGTTTAGAGAGCTATTAATTAATGAGCCAATAATGCAAAAAAAAAAAAAAAAAAAAAACACAATATGCATAAATACATGCAATACATGTTGAAGAATGTTAACATTTTCAATAATAATAATCATCAAAACTTCCCTGGAGCCCTACAGGACCCAGTGTGGAATTATCCACACCTAAAACAGTTTACAGTTTCAAAAAGTATTCCACATGGTCTAAGAGACTATAAATATTCCTTTACAGAAGTGGTTCTCAACCTGGGGGTCGCATGACAATTTGCCAGGAGTCGCATGACAATTTGCCAGGAGTCGCCTAACACCCCTCGGGATTGTCTTGGATTTTTTTATACAATTTATCTGCGACCATATTTCAATAGTAAAGTTGCGGCAATATTCCATAGCAAAGTCGCGATCACGACAAATGTTCCTGTATGTGAATATTGACGAGGTCATGACTTTGCTATGGAATTATTGTTGTGGTGTTAAAATTGTTGCGGTCACGGCAAAAAAAGGTTGAGAACCACTGCCTTAAAATGTAAAGGATCTGTAGTATGGGTTTATGTCCTCTTCATGCAGTGTTCATTTAAAGGAATACTCCAGCTAAAATTAAAAAAACCACCCACATTTGCTAATTTATGCTAATTACTAACTTTTAGTAATTGCGTTTTTGTTTTTCAATTTTGGCCAAAAAGTTCACTTTCTTACCTGTAAAGAAGTGCTGTCTAGTACTTCCTTGTTGCAGACTCCATCTTCTTTCTCTGCAGTCCATCTGAGGTGTGCTTTCCTCTGCAGCTGCTATCCCTGTGAAGCCCCGCATCAGCGTTTCCTAATAGTCACATGGGAGAGCGTAACGTCATCCAGGAAGAATGCATTAATGACGTCACGATCTCCCATGTGACTATTAGGAAATGCCGATGCGGGGCTTCACAGGGAGAGCGGGGCTGCAAATGAAACGGTACCTCAGAGGGACTGCCTGAACCGGACACCAGCAGAGTTGCCAGCAGAGAAAGAAGGTGGAGTCTGCAACAAGTAAGTGCTGGACAGCACTTCTTTACAGGTAAAATAAAGTGAACTTTTTGTCCAAAAATTGAAAAGAAAAAAAAAAACACATTTACTAAAAGTTAGTAATTAGCAAATGTGCTTTTTTTCAATTTTGGCCAGAGTGTCCCTTTAAGTTCCTATGGAAAAACCTCTGGCCTTGTTGAAGAACATTCAAAACAGTGACTGGGGGTTCCTTCCTACTCAACTAGGAGTTAAGACTACAAACACATCTCTCTCTCCTAAAACAACAAATACAAACAGCAGCATCCTGTAAATTGTGAAGGTACCCCAGGCTGCTCTTAACACACAAGACTTGCAAATGTTAAGACAATAGTTTCATACCTACAATCTAGAAAAGAACACTTTGTGGCTTGCCTCTGAATTTTAGTCAGCTGAACGGAATACTGGACTAATTTAGACACCGATCCATAGGCACAATGATACTGCTATTAGACCATACTCCAAAGTTGGTCTATTGTTATAGGTGTGAAATTCATGGCTAGTGCAGTCCATGGGGCTTTTAGCGGATTTAATTTAGTTTATGGCAAAGGATTGTAAAAGTGATTAATTACACAATATATAGGTTGGTTACACACATGCAGATCTGGTCATTCAAATCCACAAAAGAATGACTGGATCTTAAGAATCAGCCCAAATCCAGCTGATATTTTCAGATTTGCACAAATCTGGTCAGGAGCACCAATAATACAATGTGTAGAGTCTGTACCGTGTACACACCAGACATGGGAAATAGACAGGATTTACCAGCACCTCCAATAAAGATCTGCTCAGCAACAAGTTGGCCAAGTACACATCATTTCTTTGGCCCAGCGCGAATAAGAATTGCCTACTACTTTATTCCTAAAATGTAAACATAAGTAGACAAGTCCGCCCATGTGTGGCATTGTAACTTGATGAGAAAACATCCTCGACCTCTCCAATTATACCATCAATTGATTTTTTTTTTTTCATCTTGTTTTCAAAACAAAGTTCTCAGCAGATGATCTGACTAAGGTTCTGCCCGAGTTACTCCACTGTTGGCAAACAAGAGCACTATACAACTTCTAACGTGTTTTATGTTACACTAGAGCCCAAATAAAGCCTAAACCAAAGCAAGGTGAAAGTACAACCCACCTATGCCCAGATGGGTATTAATGGAAGCATATCTGGCAGTCCCGGTGAGGTTCTTGTTTTCTCTGTAAGGGATGTGCTGGTGCGTTCGAGCATCACGGTATTTCTTGGCCAGGCCGAAATCGATAATATAGACTAAGTTGCCTTTTTTACCAAGTCCCATAAGAAAGTTATCTGGTTTTACATCCCTGTGTATAAAGTTCTTGGAATGAATGTACTCAATACGGCTGATCTACAAGACAATGATTGGAGAAACAATTACAAATGGCAAAATGAACAAATATAATATTTTTTTATCATGACAAATAATAATACATCCATTATTTTCAGCTACCAGTTGGTGACACACATCTAACTAATGAGAAGCAAAGCATTGGATAAGTATATCATGTATCCCGACTCCTCCATTTTCAGCTATACTGAGATGGAATATGAATTTGCATGGCATTCGGCAAGTTACAATGGCTTCTACATACCATCTGATCTGCCAAGAGGAGCACAGTCTTCAGGCTGAACTTGCGAGAGCAGAAATTAAACAGATCCTCCAAGCTTGGGCCAAGCAGTTCCATTACCATCACATTGTAGTCTCCCTCTGCTCCACACCATTTGATGGAGGGGATCCCCACTGCCAGAAACAGGAAAACCATGTAAGACAACAGCACAGCAATGAACAACATAAACTTATTATAAGAATGCCATGCAATTAATACAAAGAAAATTAACAGAAATGTCTTAACTAAATTTTAAAAGCAGCTACATTTGCAGGCTTTATAAATACTGGTATTACTGGTTAAAGAAGCCCTAAGTCCTCTTGTTTTTGTTAGAAATGGTGTTAACAAATGGCTTTAAAATATAGCATACACCACTTTTATAAGGCATTACTGTGACACATATTTCACAGCTTGCCTTCAACTATGCAGTTTAAAATGTTCTGTATCCGATTTAACAGATTTGGCACAAAAGTACAATCAAATGTTAACAAATGGGAACCCTGCAGGGTCTGAGTGGCAGAATAATATGTGTAGTGTAAAAAAACATTGTCTAATAAAGATTACAATAGAAGTAACAGTGTTATCAATATAAATAATTTTGCATTGTAACCAAGAGATTGCATCTATCCAAACTAACTTTATGTTTATATGCATATATATTATGAACCTTCAATCATAATGGGCGTTTAGGGTCCCTTTAAAGGGGAGACGTACACGGTTTAAATATTATCCATTAAATTTACCGTAAACTTTGAAGGCATGGATAGTTCTATACATACATACAAAACCTTAACATAGTGTAGGAACAAGATGACCTTGGGATGGTAAAGGTAAATTCCTCTCAAGGGAAGCGTTGCCTGAATCCCTTTGGTGTGTCCGTCCACACACCATGTATTGTATAAAAATAAATAAATAAAGTGGGAAAACAGCAGGCAAGGTAGTGTGCTACTAAAAGTGTTTCATTACATGTTTTGGGTAGGGCCCTTTATCAAATGTTATTTGACAACGTGTGAATAAAACACTTTTGGTAGCACACTACCTTGCCTGCTGTTTTCCCTCTCAATCATTAATACATATAAAACTATACGGCTTACATTTACACACCACCTTTACCTTGATAGGGCAGCCATTTTAATCACTAGATGGTGTTATTTAGAGGTGAGTTATGATGAATAATATATATATATATATATATACATATACATACACACACACACA
>WMED01016811.1:0-13186 GCA_019650415.1 Pipa parva | reverse complement strand
CCTTGGGTTCCGAGGAACCCCGGTTGAAAATCACTGCAATAGACACAGTTGCGAATCCGCTATGGGAATACTGACGCGGTCGTGAATGTGCTATGGGAATCCTCTATTTAGTCAAAAAGAAGTAGAGAGTCAGGGCATAACAACCCGAAGTGATGAAAATTAATTTCGACAGTCGAATTCTCACTTTGATCAATAACCCACTCAGCCTTTCAAATTACTGTTGGCCTTGCCCGATAATATAGTTACAAGTTTTTTCTATTACATTTGAGGAATAGACTCCATATGCAACCAATATAAACTGCACATGCTGAAATACACAAAATATATAATAGCATGATGTAGAAATAGTTCGTTTTGACTGCAGTTTACACATATTAAAAATGTTTAATGAAAAGGAATGGCCTGAAAACTATTTTATCTACCATAAAACTACAACGAAGTAAATCAGAATCAACAAAATTCTGTTACATTTAATTATAGACAAAGTAATATGTTTATATGAGTTAACTAAGGGGGTAATTCAGCAATTAGCGAAGTAAACTCCAGATCCTTCGCATCACTTCGCACATGCTGTTATGCACTCGCTGATGTCCTGCACGCAGAACGCTTTAAAGGGATTCCAGTTTCGGCGAGATCACTCGAGTCATCTCGCCGAGACTGGAATCCCTTTAAAGCGTTTTCTGATGTCCACTTGCAGGACATCAGTGAGCGCATAACAGCCTGTGCGAAGTGATGCGAAGGATCCAGACCTCACATCGCACATTGCTGAATTAATCCCTAAGAGTCTAGAACCTGACCAGAATCTTTAGCAGGGAACTTCTATTAAAAATGACAGCCTGCAATCTTATATGATTTGAATGCACCATGTTCTAATATTATTCTTCATGAGTGTCCTTGGTTACAGGTGTGGTCTTAACATGAAGGGGCATTTGCCTCTCCTTTGATGCAGGAAAATACATGCTATAGAGTAGGATAGGGACCAATATTTGATGGTTATATTAATTCTAATACAATTTTTCTTTCCATTGGTGTTCAGTGCTGTTGGCTTGTGCACTTATGAGCTGTTGTAATAAGCCCTATAGATAAGGAACATCATTTTAACCTAAATCTTTCTAAAGCTTTTCTGAAGCTTTAGTTACCCTTTAAACCACTGATATCAGCAGAGGGAATGTAGATGCTGAAAGAGTTCAGAAACAAATTTGCAGGACAATGCACTAAGTGACATTGAAGTAAGTTGAATGGTGATGATGATGGTTGCTTACATTTCAGTCTACATCCTTAGTTCTTTTTCATTGCAATCTGCAGGTTGCATCTAAGTTACTATTTAGTAGTTCCTCATGTGTGTTTTATATGACTGTAGATTGGGTTTACACTTCGTCACTTTAATACTGTAAACCTACTGAGCATGGCTAACAGTTCTCTGAGCATGGACTTTCAGAACAGTCAAATCTGTGAAAACGACAAGAGAAAACAAGTAAAAGAGGAGAGGCTTATATAAAGAAACTAATGAAAATGAGTAAACAACATATATCACAGCACTGCATGCTTTAAAAATGTTAAAAACATGAGCAAATAACTGTTGAAACCTTCTGTTTCCATTTCAAGAGGAATACATTTAATCAGTGTTGGGTGACATCAGGATATGGATAATTTGTTAGGCCATGTCCCCAATCTAGTTGATTGTCTAGGTGACTAGTGGATTATGCCAAATACCTAGAATGGACACTAGTGTCCAAGGTTAAAGGTGGGAGAATCATGCAGAATGAAATATTGTGCCAAAATATGTTCTTTATATACTTCCATTCTCTAGATAATAAGACCACACAGATATATTACCTTTATATGAGTAATGAGAAATAACATGAACACGCTGTGCAGAATTAATTAGCCATTTTATAACATGACCAATTTCTAATGTAGATTAAAGTGTACTTAGAAAGCACATAATGGGAATGTCTGCTGACATCACACCATATTCATGAGGTATAACAATTCTACACAGAACATTCTTTGTATCTTAAGAGGGACACTGACGATTTAGCAATAAGTGTATAAGACCTGGGTCACTATATCATTGCTTGGTATTTTCATTTTTAACAAACAAAATTAAACAAGGATAAATCATGGGCATCATGACATACATCATTAAAGTTTGGTTTTCACAAAAATTATCATTTATATCATGAAGACTATCTGAGCTGGAAAAGGAACTTAATGCATGGCTCCCTGGGAAAACATGGGGTTCCTGTATTGATAACCCACCAATGGGTTTTAGAGTATCATATAAGCTCCAACTACCACAGGAGACTAGTCTAGACAGAGCAGTTCTAGACTTCCTGGACACAGAGTGCTTCTCTTTTTTTAACTAGCATCTTATAAAACTATGTTTGCTCCTCCCACCTCTTGAAACCATAGACTTGTATAGCTTTATATAGTTTTTCATGCTATTTGCCAAGTATTTTCTCTAAAATGTAACAGGTTTTTTTTTTTTATTCCACAGAGTAAGTTGGAACAAAAAAGGAGCACTAGCTGAAGGTTTGGGATAACAGCCGGCTAAAAATATTTACACGGGCAGGAAAAGTAAAAGAAATAATATTAATAATATCAATATGGTACAATAATGTTTGTTTTGGGCTAAATAAAAAAATAGGAAAAAAAATGTATATTTTTTAAATTTCCATCTCTTCCATGTAATTAAGCATAAAATGAAGCACAGTTTGATTGCATGTTGTGACTAAGAATTAAACTGACTCATTATAATGTTTCTCGCCAATTGACGGAATGGTGTGTTGCGTTAGATGAATGATGTATAATGAAAGACACAGAAACACTTCCACTAAAGGGTCCTGCTCCCAAGAGCTGACAGTCCTAGATACCACGGGTGGCATTTAAACATAATATTGACTAATTTCTTTTTTTTTTTAACATTATTACTTAAATATGTGCTATGTCTTGCTCTAAATCTTTTTATTTTTTTTTTCCCCCGAAACATTTTCTGTTGGGTTATATTTTCAAACAACTCATTATTGAACATAAATGATAACCCATCCGGTTGTATACTGTAACATAAAATGTCATTAGTTGTATTGATATGAACTCGGTGGGAATTCAGGAAATGATTGGAGATTTGACATTGCCAAGGGCACAAACAAACAAAAGATAACAAACAACAAATTTGAGTCTTTGTCCAGAATGAATTACTATATTTTATCGGCCTTGACATATCTCATTTTCATTTTTATGGTTGAAGACCAAGGAAATTGTGCTCCTTGCTTTCCATGTGCTATGCAGACAGAATAGATTTTTCTACAGCTGTCATGTATGAAAAATATCAGTATGACAAATGTTACCTAGGGGAAGCTAAAGAAGAATCCTTCATTTCCAATTAGTTTCAGTAATGGTGATTAATGGGAACACATTAAAATAGAAAATCTACTATTATAATAATTTAACCCCCCTTGCCCAACTGCACTTTGCCAGACAGTTTAACAGATTGAAAATATATCAAATCTAATATATAAAACATAATTTAGAACAGACAGCTTTAATTTAGATTCATTTGGAAAAAGATTACCTTTGTGTATTTTTTTTTTGTGCATCTCATTTATTAAACAGGTAATTTGTAACAAAGTTCTGTGCATATATCTTTGGAGTCTATGAATGCTTGCCATGAGTGTCTTTTTATTTGCAGCTGTCATATTCTGATTAAAGTTCACCCGGGTGAAAGTAGTGTAATGGCCCTGGTCTGAACCTAGGCTAGATACACAAATTTCTTAATATAATACTTTAACTGGCTGTATTATTCAGAAACTTGTATAGAATAATGCACTGTCAAGTAGGTTAGGTATCTTGTGCACTTTGCAGACTTGCCTGAAAGTGAGAATTACAGCTTTAACCACCTAGGCCATGCCCCTTTGCTAACTTCATATGGTTACAGGCAGTACATCACAAACACCACACTTAACAGGATACATGTACATGGATACATATTTACCCATAGACGATACCACAGGCACAGGTACAGGGGTTTAGAGTGGGACCCCTTTGGTAGCTCCCTTCACAGACCACTCAGAGATTCCTGATTCAATTCAAGGCTAATCCTTTGGTCCCTAAGCTTACCACTCAGAGTCCCTAAGCTGGAATCACCAACAGGCCTTTAAGTCCAGTGCCAGTTCTGTTGGGGTCTTAGGCTACCCAGCTAGATAACCTCTACTTATACTCTCACCCTCTGAGGTGAGCTTAATGTAGGAACTAATCTTCCAAAAGTCCCTTTTTAAAAACCCATACACCAGGAGGGTGGAGGTGTTACTCCTGCAACACCATGTAGTAGAAGAAAGACCCAGGGCCCACCCACTACACAAGCTTATATGAGTTAGTATGGAACCTAATTTGCCAACATCACCACTGGATAGGCCATGATATTGCCTGTGAAATGTAACACAATAACAAAGTATCATATTAACATATGTCACCAGAGGGAGCTCCAGGTACACTAATTGGAGTCTCATACACACATAACATTACCAATATTCAAAGTTCACCAGGGCTACACCTACTACTAGATTTTTTGTTTTGGAATCATAAGAAATATAGAAATAGGGCTATATCAGTCTTTTCTGACCATCCTTTAACGGTCTCATTTTGAGGAAAGTGTTTAATTTCTATTAAAAACCCAACACTGGCTTTGAACCGTCAAGCAAAAAGCAAACAAAACAAAAACCCAAACAAAAACCACAAAAAGAAAAGACAGAATTGTCCCCTAACCCCCTAATAGGGGCGCTCTATACATGTTCAAATCCATATTTCCAAAAAGTAAAAACTAAACACGGTCAAAATATATCTGCCACAAAAGTATTATTGGATGATTCAATATATGCAAAATATTGTTATTAACAATTATAATTAATATGATCTCCACAAATTCCAAATATACCTAACAGACATATTAACAAAACTAAATGGAAGAATATGTTAAACTTCAGTATCCGCCTGTTAGATTGGTTCTTCTACTGGCTATTCCTTCTGTGCTGCTTTCTTTTTGGTCTCTGTACTCAGTATAGTACTGAGCAGTATTCATCCAAGTCTATTCTTCTAGGTAAAGTTAAATATTAGTGTTTTATATAAACCTTTGACAATAATCCCCACCTTTAACTTCACCTTTAAGAGCTAAAGGAAGAATCTAAATAACTAATAAATAGGTCACCATCCTTTTCTTTTGGCGTCCACCTCTATTCTTTTCTGGAGATGGGTGAACAGAAACTTTATAAATCGTTTGCCCCCTATTCCACATTGCAAAACTCCTTGTGTCTCAGGAAAAACAACTTTAAATGTATATATATATATATATGTGTGTGTGTGTGTGTGTGTGTGTGTGTGTGTGTGTGTGTGTGTGTGTATGTGAATGCCTGTTCATATACAGGAGGTCCCCGGGTTACGTCAGTCCCGAGTTAAGATGTTTTATGGTTATGACACATCTCCCACTGTTTATTATTCCTGTTTCATTTCATTATTAAACATATTTTATATGTGTTTTTTTTATATAATTACTGTGTTAGGATAAGTGTTAGGATAGCATAAGTGCTTACAATATGTTATTTACATACATTATGTATGTATGCTTCTACGAAAATCGGTTTACGACACAACGTAGGAACAGAACATCGTCGTAAGTTGAGGACCCTCTGTAATTATAAACTGGTCAGTTATGCATAATGAATGTGACAACAAGTTTTTCTACATCTGTACTAGAGATCTAAGTGATTACTATCTCACAAACGTTCTAGTGAAATCACATCTCTCCATCTTGCTGTCCCAGGAAAAATGCCCCCTGTCTATAGTGATTGTAATTTTCATACTGTAGATGTTTGTTCAACCCAATAAAATAAAATACTATCGTATTTAGAATAAGCTCACTGGGAATGTAGATGAAATGTTTACTATTTATTTAAACAAATGAAAAGCGATGGAAATGGAAACTCAAATTCCAAATAAAAGTCCCTTTTTACATACCTACACATACTCGAAAGTTTGAATTTCACAGAAAATTATTATTAGTATGGCCTATCCTAGGAAAGGGAAATTGCCTACTTAAAGCAGAACTAAAGGATTCTTGGTCTAGAGGTGACTCTGAAGGGGGGGTTTAAATACTTCAATCTTTCCTCCAGTAGTGCTTCCTGCTCTCTGCAAACCTGATTATTCCTTTCTTCCACTGCAGCCCTGTGATCCTCTTCATTATCTGCATTCTCTTCAGCATCACTGTTGAGTTGAGCAAGCGCAGAAGTAGAATTCTGACCTAATACTGAGAGAAATATTTCAAGCAAATTTTGGAAGATGATTGATATGATTGTGTGGAATAAAACACCTAATGTATTGCTCCAGTGACTGATTGGCTTTTTCAGGAAGACCATTACTTTTTGGGTGATAAACTGAAGAAAAATTGTCTAATACTTAAAAGCTTGAGATCCCTAGTCAGAAACTATATATAATGACATTTGATTTCTTCTATAAAGCTTTTGACCAGCTCAGGAGAGTAAGGAATACCTTTAAGAGGAATAAAGTGAGCTATAATTGTAATTATACCAGCATATCTGGCTAAGTTCACTGTAAGTTCCTTAAAAATCTCTCTCAAAGACTTCTGGGTGAAGAGAGTGGTTACAGAAGATCAGAGGATAATGATTATGGAGATTTATTTTGAGAACAGACTTTGTATGTGGCTAGAAATATGAGGACATCCTGGAACAAAGTAGCCCAACAGAATTTTTGAGAAACTATTCCTTTACTTTTCTTGATACCTGTGTGCCCAACTATCTTATGTGATTGAACCAAGTTTAATGCATGTTCAACATCCTGATTATGGACTAAGGATTTGCCACCAGAACAAGAAAGAGAAAAATGAGATGATGAAAAGGAGGCCATTTTAGGACATCTACAATATTTGCTGGATACATTTAAATCCATCATTGAGATTACTGTTCATAATCCCATATTTTTTGTAGATCCCGTTGTACATGATGTTGGTGTTCTGATAGGGAATATGAAAAGCAGAATATCTACTGAATAGGCAATCACAAAGCAAAGTCTGGTCCTACTGAAGGATATCTATACAAGTCCCCAGTTATTCTAGAATTTGCAGTTGCTGGAGCTGGAAACCATATCCAGTTTTCAAACACAGACTTTCTTGACAGTAGAATGGCCAGCTTCTTTCTGGTCCATGTTTATGCTAATCTGTAATACACCATTAGGACTGGACCCAGATAATGAAGCCAAGAACTTGCTGTCTCAAAAATAAAGGAGAGCCTAGATAAACCTGGTGCTCACCAATGACTTTTTGGTCCCCTAGATTTGTTGTTGAAATGATTGAGACGCTACATCTAGGGTGAAATTAGCAAGTCAGGGCAACAGCAGACTAAAGATAATTGATAGCATCAAATCCAAATCAGTGGTCAACAATGAAATCAGGGCCAGCACTGGCAGCAAGATTTGTAAACAAAGAATCAGGTGAGGTTAGCACACAAAGGAAATCAAAAAGGAGCACCTGTAATACAGTGATTGGTCTTATATGGGACTGGGGATTGCAAGATAGGCTTCACCAGTGCTGACAATTACTAAGTAAGTAGCCAACCAACCATATAAGCACTATACTGTGAGCAGAAAGTCCATGGCTAACTTTCATCTCAGGTCCCTACATTCACCCCATAGCACAGCAGCAGAGACTTTGGGGGAATTCACCATAGTGCGAAGTGAGCTCTGGATCCTTTGGCTCACCTCGCACAGACTGTTATGTGCTCGCTGTTGTCCTGCACACAGACATCAGCGAAAGCTTTAAAGGGATTCCAGTCTCGGCGAGGCGACTCGAGTGGTCTTGCTGAGACTGGAATCCCTTTAAAGCATTCACTGATGTCCGCGTGCAGGACAACAGCGAGCGCATAACAGTCTGTGCGAAGTGAGCCAAAGGATCCGGAGCTCACTTTGCACTATGGTGAATTCCTCCCTTTGTATCTAGAATTAAAAGGGTCCTGGGTTTAAATCCAACTAAAACTTCCTGCATAGTATCGGATTCCTGATACATCCCAGATCAGGTATGTATGTCTTGAGAATAGCCCTTGACCCAGGCTGAAATGTCCACAAGCTTTTTCCCAAGTTCATGTTTTTCCTTAGCTAATATGTATTGCATTAAATACAGTTTTTGCAAACAAGTCCCAGAAGTGCTCATGATTTTCTACAGTTATGATATGCAATATGGTCCTTATAACATTAGCAGACACCAGGTGGGCATATTAACTCAGGAAAGGTCATGCAGATTTTTCACATATGTAAATATATATACTGCTTGTAATTATTTTGTATTGTAATTATTATATGGGTAATGCATATTTTAGATTTGTGTGTCCTGGATATATGCTGTGTTTATTTCATTAGAAGCTCCCCATTATCTATAATCTTTGTGACAGCAATCACATTTAGCATAAATACGTTTTGATACCATCATTATGCATTCGATACCTTCAATAATAAATATCAAAACAACTAGAAATGTGTTCCATGATTTGCTTAAACAGAAAAAAAAAAGAGACTTTCAGTTTAATTTCATATTTTCTTCCAAATGACACTTTTTTGGAAGCAGAAGAATATCAATGTGCACATGCTTCACAAATGTTTCCTATCCTAAAACAGAAGCAGATAATGTATCATTTTCAAAAGCTACTTTTAATAAAACAGCGCCCTCTAGGCTCCATATTCTGTATAAATGAGTTCCTTGATTCTTAAATAGAGAAGCAAACATTAATTATGTTTCTGTACTTGTGTTTTAAGAATAATCATTCAAATTTAGAGATAAAGATTCTTAGTTGAATTAGTATTGTGTTTTTGGGCAGTCATGTACTTGGGAGACTTATGAAATGCAGCCCTGCACATTATCTATTTAATATGTCTACCTTTTTTAATCAGAATTTTGCCATCATGTATGTTTTAAGATTTAAAAGGGAGCTATAGCCTGAGACAGATTTTGCCTAGAAATAGCATATTTGTCTAGAAATGCATAGTGTTTTATGCTGTCTCAGAGGTGAATCATCCCTAAATCAGTAAAGACTGGGTACCTTGAAATGTTTCTCTGAATTTAGTCTGAATTTAGACATCTTCATAATCTAGGTCAGAATTTTTCTTTTGGTCAGATTTCTTGCATAATGTATACTCTGAGCAAACATCTTAGGGACTAGGGAAAATAGGGCTGACTATGGGTAAGGTTACAGATGTCAAAAGAATCCAAATTCAGTCCTTATAATGTAAGTATCATGCGTTGTGTCACAGTACGCCATTAGTTTCTCATCTGGGTTGTGAAGGAAAAACCTCTGCCTGCAGATTAGGATTTCCAAAATGTGTATTTACAGATATATACACTTAAATTTGGGAGAAATTTATTAAAGTTAGAAATTACCGATATCGCGATATCGAATGTTTTTACCGATATCAGAATTTTTGCCGATATCGCGATATCGATACTACCGATATCGCTAAAGTGAATTTCGGCCGCACCATTGATTTAGGTAAATACTGCTATCGCAATATCGATATCGGTAAAAATACCGCTATCGCGATATCGATGCTATCAATATCGTGATTGTGGTAATTATTGACTAATAAAAAAACGCCCTTATCCTCCAAATTACATTTCCTGATGCCTATTACGAGCTAAAATGGCTTTATTTCCAACTATGCAGTTGCAGTTTATCCCAGCTTTGCATCATGGGTATTTTATCTCATTTCAGTGAATAAAAAAAAATGCATACTGCTTAATTAAAATGACATTTATTTCAATGTGTAAGAAATGGTTATCTGCACAAGATTTCCTCCAGTACTCACCAGACAAAAAAAAAAAAAAATCAGTCTATACCAGAGGTGGGCAATTCATTTTTCCATGGGGCAACATGAGAAACTGGAATGGTGTTAATATACTTAACTTGCTGGCCCCTGTGGCAATTGGCCACATCCCACCATTTTTGCAGGCTCACGTGGGCCAGTCAGAGATAGTTAGAGGGCTGTACAATGCCCAGGTCTGGTCTATACCATCCCTTTTATTAGCAAGATTTCAAGTGTCTGTTATAGAGTCACAAAAGTCAGTGATCTTAAGAGACAAAAAAATTAATTAGTTATACATTTATTAATAATTACTATATACTATGTCAAATCAAAAGATTATTACTGTATCGCTGGCCAAATCCTTCCTTATCTGTAGCTTGAATGTTTTAAATGTATCCATGTTTAAAGTAATAAAATAAATAATATCTGCATAAACACAACTCTGTTATACTAATGTTTATGTGGAATACTCATTTATCTAAAATTTGTTACCTGATATTCACTTCTGCCATTTGGTTTTTCATCCCTTTACATATAATAACATAGTAACATAGTAACATAGTTTATAAGGCTGAAAAAAGACACAAGTCCATCCAGTTCAGCCTATTTTCCTGCAATGCTTCAATGTTGATCCAGAGGAAGGCAAAAAACCCTTGAGGCAAGAGCCAATTATCCTCATATTAGGGAAAAAATTCCTTCCCGACTCCAAATATGGCAATCAGAATAATAATAATAATTTCATGTTTTTCCATAGTATGTTAGTTAAGCAATGTATAATCTCTCACTGGCATTCAACAATCTGTAAAACAATAAATCTCATTTAAAAAATCGTCAAACCCTACAAATTGCTGTAACATTGGTACGGAAGTCTTGTTTAATACATGTGTTTAAATATCAGCAAAAATGAGGACCATTCAACTCGACATAGCCTTGTTGTTACATATTTAGGTGAATACAACCATTACATGTTTTAGGTGTATGTAGTAATGCTACGTTGAATTGAATGGTACTACATATCCCTGAATTTTGCTAATGATCTCTAAAACAAACCTTTTGTTTGGTTTACTTGTTGATAAAATATTGCTCTAGCTAGTGGGCCGATCCAATGCTGTATTTGGTCACCTGATGTGTGCATAATGGAGATCCTTTGAAACTGCATGTTTAGACACCCACTTTTCATCAGAAACTGATTGCTTTAAGGAAAAGTGGAGTGTATTGTAGCGTATTGTATCTGCGGTATGGATCTTTTCGATTCCAATATTGATCGCTATGTTCCTGGATTAATACATCACTACTAGACATATTTACTTCTACTTTCTAGAAATGCATTCTCTTGCTAAGAAAGCATCCACGCCATTCTTAAGCTCGATCAAGGAACCACACAGCGCCACAACCTTTTATAAAGAATTTCACAAATTAACTGCCATCATGCTACAGAATTGCTCCCTGTGCAAAACTGTCTCTAAGCTAGCTGTCAATCCATGCACAAGCAAATTCTCCCAGTTCTAGTGCTCTAAGCTTATCTCAAAAACTTTTATGAGGCATGGTGTCAGATTAGTTTGAAAGGACTGGTCATTCATAAATCCATGCTGGTTCTCTATGACCAATTTATTTTCTATACTAAAACCCTGAATGGCATCCCTTGGGCTAAGCTCACACTATGATGCGCAGCGCATCATACGCTAGTGTGAGAAAAAAAATAGAAAAATACACTCTGGCATATTTATTATATCTATTGTACTTACCAGCAAGAGTTGAACACTCCCTTGGCATTCACAGCATTTCCTATCTGGTTGCATTTTGTGCACGGCATATCATACGCCGGACAAAATGTGACACCCAGCGTTCTGGATGTGGTGTATGCGCGTCATATGCTAGTGTGTCCAGAAATGGGTAAGTATTATAGGCTTACATACACATCATACGCTAGTGTGTCTGGAAATGGGTAAGTATTATAGGCTTACATACACATCATACGCTAGTGTGAAGCCAGCCTTAAAAAACCTTTTGCACTACTGATATAAGACTTACTGGTCTGTAATTTCCTGGTCACAATCTTGGTACCTTTTACATATTGGCACCACATCAGCTTTATGCCAGTCTTGTGGTACACTATCATGAAATGTCTGTAAAGATTACAAAGAGTGGCTAGTCTACTTCTGAAAATAATTCTTTTAGCACTGGAATACCATCTGGATCATATGCTTTATCAGTTTTATTCACATAGTGCATTCCCTTACTTCTTCCTGGGTAAGATAAGTTATATTTAATGGTATACCAAGGTTAATGTTACACATACTATTTCTTATAATTTGTCTCTAATGTAAACACTGATGATAAAAAGTTTTTTTATTTGTTTGCTTTCTCCCTGTTCTGATTAATTATTCTGGCTAACTCATCTATTAAAGTCCATAAAACCTCCTGTTTTCCCATTTATTTTTCCCATTAATGTACTTATTTAACTTTTTGAGATTTGCCCCGCTCTTCCCATCATGTATTTCCTCTTTAACTATCCTGATAAGTTTTTAGAGATTTAAATGCACTGCTTGTAGATAAGGTTTCCTCCATCCTCTCCAATAGCTGGTATACTTTTTTTGTGATTCCCCATTATTGGTTTAACTTCCGTTCTTATTATTAAATGGTATTTACATACCACAATATTCATCTCAAATACTTTCAGAATACTCCTACTTATCTTCTGTGTGTTATGAGAGGCGTTTACCTTGTGTGCGCTGCTTGTGTCTCTCTGGTGCTACTGATGTCAGCACTGGGCTTAGCATGTGTGATATAAGCAGTTATCCAGACACGCAGCTATATACAGAGTTTTGGCAGACAGAATGATCAATTTATTAAGGATATGCCCAGTGATATATTAAGCCTGACAAAGGGTGGACTGTACCCCCAACATTGCTGTTTGTTAACCTGTTGCCAATTTTGTGATATGTGCCCAGCATCTAATAATCTAGCACCACCAGAGCCTGCTCTGGCCCTATTGGTGCCCTAGGCACCCCCCCAGCACACCTTCCCTCATGACACCTCCCCCCCGCTCCCCCTCGGCTGGGAGGTTACTGCAGCCACGGCTGCCAATTGGGAGACTTAAAGTTGAGCTGCGGTTGCAGTAACCTACCAGCTGGCCGTCACAATGTTTAAAAAAAATGCTAGGGGCGCCCCTAGCATTTGCCTACTCTGTCTAATGGCAGAGCCGGCACTGAGCACCACTTTATAACATACTGTGTGCACTTCCACACAGTGCACCACTTTATAACATACAGGTGTGCACTTCCACACAGTGCACCACTTTATAACATACTGGTGTGCACTTCCACACAGT
>WMED01016810.1:0-13186 GCA_019650415.1 Pipa parva | reverse complement strand
TTTCCAGTTCGAACGTTAAGTATGTGGTTTTTGCAGTGTGTTCAATTGAATATAGGTTGATGATTTGCAAATCATTGTATTCTGTTTTTATTTACGATTTACACAACGTGCCAACATGCCTAACTTTTATCTACCAGGATGCACACTGTTTTTAACATGAAGCAATAAACTTTTCTTGCTTTTACTTCTGGGAGTGCCGGTTTCCATACTTGAACTGCTCATGAAACGGCTTTCTATCCAACCTGAGCACCCCATGCTTTACTACCTTGTTGACTGAGGCGGACACACCCAGGGATTTGCAGCACCTACAACCACACAGCAAGTACCCTAGGTTGGTGTCCTGTTTACCTCCATTTATGTTCATAGCAATGAGCTAGATTGCATTCTCTGAATAAAGCACTATGCTAAATAAGTGTTTTTCATATATGAGAAGATACAATTTTTAATCTGCTTGAGTGATATGATTTACAAAATATTTTTAGGGGGGAATTCAGCAAGCTCCGAAGTGAGGCGCGTAGTGTTCCCCTCACTTCGGAACAACTGAAATGCGCATGCTGATGTCCTGCACGAGGACATCAGCATGCGCATTTCAGTTTTTCCGAAGTGAGGCGAACACTACGCGCCTCACTTCGGAGCTTGCTGAATTCCCCCCTTAATGTCTATGCAAATGAGCATCCTCGTCATAAAGCATCAAACCTGTGGTGAAAGTGCTACAGGTATTTTGGCTACTTTATACTACAGAAAAACTTATTTTGGTATTAGACATTGATTCTGAACAAGTTCCAGTTAAGCGGTATTGTGACCGGCTAAAGTAGCAGGGAGTTATTCACTAAAGTCTGAACTGTGTATAGGTACGAATTTGCCAGATAAAGACAGTTGCAATAGGCTGCTACTGTCGCAGTCACGTCTTTATAATGAGAATATTGTTGCAGTCGCGACTTTATTATGGGAAAATTGTCGCGATCTTAACATTAAAAAATTGTCCCAACTTTACAATGGGGAAATTGTTGCAGATTTGCTATGGGAATCCGCTGTTTGCGAATTCGACAGTCGAATTCGCACCATAGTGAATAACCCCCGCAGTCATTATAAAAGATATCTTGAAGTTTATCCATTCTAAGAAGAAAAGGATTTGTCTAATATTACTCATATGGTATTACTTAATAGAAAGACTTTATATGATTTTAAAATAGGTATGTATTGTAGAGAATGAAAGTTTTATATTGGAAATGTCTGTAGTCTGTTATATAGCAAAGGTTGCAGCTGTTTACTTCAGCCAGTAGATGTCACTAGTAATCTAGTGTTTCAATAATTTGTATAGTATCTTAAAGAAGAGAGATTGCTCCCAGAGTCCAATGCAGAACTAAGTCAGTTCCTCTTCCAATGAGAGAAGAGTTGAGACATGATTAGTCTAGCTAGATTAAGAAGCTCTTTCATAACTCACTCTAGGTTAGTGAGAGCACAGTTAAGATACCTATCTGGACAGCCTTGAGTTCCATCCAGGAGAGAGTGGGTTTAGTACTCCCAGGGGTGTTCTTTTACAAGGCATCTCAGTCAGGATATAAGTGATAGCCCTAGGGCTAGGCCTTGTTTGAAATTGCTGTGAATAATTCCCTCCAAAGAATACCTGACTAGTGACTGCAATAACCAGTGCTCTGCTGTGAAAGTTACACTGCCTAACACTGTGTGCAATTTGTTATGTACAATACCTGTATAAAGTTAATCCACTTTCACTGCTATTCTATAAATATTGATGTGTTATCAATAAACTGTTTTTTATTTCATGTTCACAAGAATTCCTGGTGCCCGGCATTATTATTTGTTAATTGCTGTCTCCATATGTATTAGCAGGAGCTTATCCTTGATAGAAAAATACACTGGTAATCAAAATAGCACTACAGGTATAGAAAAATGAAAATCTCCCAACCCAAGATTATGGTATATATTAAATGTAGGAACTGCATCAGATTCCCTACTGTGATCATCCAGCAGTGCAATCTATAGCAGCGGTTCTCAACTTGTGGGTGGCTACCCTTTTGGGGGTCGAACAACACTTTCACATAGGTCAATAAACACGCTGCTATTCTAACTAGGTCTGAAATTTTTTGCAGGTCCCTTTATATAGGAGTTCCTGCATGACAAATGTACGTGATGATGTTACACCCAGAAATCATGTGACATCTGACATCATTGCAGGGGTCGCGGTCTAAGGTAGGTTGAGAACAGTTGATCTATAGACTACATGATGGTTGCACTGGATATTTAAATCGTCAGATGAAACCTTATTCTGTTCATAATAAACTAGAGCTATTTTGCCCATTAGCTGACAAGGTCCTTTACAGAACAACATAGCATCAAAACACCTATTTTAGTGACAAACCCTATGAAGGGTTAAAACGAGGATAGGTGAGACCTGGAACCAGAAACCAGAAAGCTGTATTTCAGCACTTTTGCTGAAATGATGAGTTGGGGTGCCCCTTCCATGATGGAGGGGGGACAGTCAAATTGCTTGATCAAGGACAAAATCTGTTCAGTATTCATTTTACCTTTCTATACAATAATTGCAAAAGTTAAAACCAAATCATTCTGAAGAAGCAATTTAACCAGCTGCCCTGGCAGCTTCAAATACTAAAGGAAGACACTGCTTCATTTTATTGGCTGCAATTTCTACAGCCCTCTGCTGAAAAATGCAGTGTTAAAGGAGAACTAAGGTAAAAAATAAAAAAGCAAAGTTAAAATACTTACCTTATTGTCACGGTACTCACGGTAGTTGCGGTGTTTCCATTGCGTGGTCTGGTTGGCGTCTATGTTTGCCGCGGTTCTGACGGTTGCGGTTGGCGTCGGCGTCAGAATACGTCTTGACGCACCAATCTGGACGCACTTCTCGTACTCGGCTATTGGTTGTGGCGACTGCGACGGGATTGGCGTCTGACGCTAGTAGTTCCTGCGATTTCCCCGCCTCTTACCTATAAATATGCGGCAGTCGTATTCACCGTCGCCCGAGTATAGACTTTGTCTGGGTTTCCTGCATTTGCTCTTGTTCCAGTTATTGCTTTCCGGTTTTGATCCTTGGCTTGTCTGACTACTCTGCTCTCCACCCGTTTGACCCTTGGCTTGTCTCGACTACTCTGCTCTCCACCCGTTTGACCCCGGCTTGTTTTTGAATATCGTTGCTCTTTATCAGTATTGACCTTGGCTTGTCTGACTACGCTTTGTTCTATAACTCCTCACCCACAAGGGACAGCTATCCTAAGGACCGCGACCTGGGCAGGCCCTGCAGCGCAGTCCACATCCCCTTGCGGGGGTCAATGGTGAAAACCAGGGTCTTCCTTAGACTCCACGCCTTAGGTATAGCTTGCGCCAAGTCCCTTTGGATAACTTCTACCAAGGCCTCAATCTCCACGCAGGTTGCACCTGCAATTTTCTTACACTTATACAGAGCAGTGACTGTAATTAGCCGGCAGCTGATACTTCTTCCCAGCACTGGCAGACGAGCAGCCAGCACCGCAGCTCCTCCCACCCTGTTACACCTCGGGTGTTTCAGGGCTTAAAAATCATCATGTTGCGGGGGCCAATGAGAACACTCCCCGCAATGAGCCTAATGATATAGAAGCCGGGGAAGCTGCTGAAGGAGGCATCAGGGGAAGCATCAGGAGCTGGCTAATTACATCACAGCTCATGCTGTGACTGTAATCAATTGGCTTTTTATAAGGTAAGTATTTTAACAGTTGTTTTTTATTTTTTGACTTTAGGACACCTTTAAGTAGGCAGACCCGATTTGTCAACTAGTGTGAAAATAAAGGGGAAATGTATGTAATATATCATATAATGTAAAACATTTTTTAGGCTAATATTTCAAATTTTGATTTTTATGAAGATATATTTGTATTATGTATGTTTACCTCTCTCACTTTTCATTCATACAAGTCTCGCTTTGCGTCCTGTCGGTATTGCAAGGTATTTATATAAAAGCAAATTTAACAAAACAAAGGAGCCAAAGACGCTCGAATTAATAATTGATTAATTGAAATAATTGAAAACTGAAATAGTAAGAAAGAGAAATAACTATGCATTATTTAACACCACCTCCGAGGCAAAAACCGTTATTTTAAATAAAGTTATTAAAAATTTAGGAATAGTTTCTGTTTCTATATTTTTCTTTTGTATAGCTACAGTAACTGAAACTCAATGCAAAATGAATACTTATTAGGATGTACAGTATGTGTCAAGCCCTTTAAATATCTGTCCTAGCATTTGAAGAATTATCCTGTAAATAACCTGCAGAAACATTATAATAAAACTCCACCTGATTTTACTTCTCAAGCGCACTAAATAAGGCCCACAGTTGCCTATTATTTTTATAACTCACCAAATACACAGTGACAACAGAAATACAAAAATGCATTTTGGAGCAATACATCAGCAATATTTGTTTTTTTTTTTTTCTTCCAATAAATTGTTTAAGGAAGTGGTTGTTGTTTTTAATGACCTAATTAGAGTTGATATGTTTATATGTGAGAACTTTTGAAACAACATTCCTTAATTCTAAATGCCTAGACTAAAACTTCTAAGCTATACTACCCCTAATGTTTATTACTGTTATGTTGATATTTAAGGGAAAAAATGCAGCTGTGATGTCATAACAGTCTTGATATTATATATATATATATATACATATATATATATACACACACACACACACACACACACACACACATATACATATATATATATATAGATTTTAAAGTCTTGATAAATGGCCTTAGACCAGGGCCAGAACATTGAATTTTTTTTTTGATGATGTAATAAATTAATTTTGTATTTGTACTTGTTTATAAAGACCCAACAGTGCTTATTATATATACGTATATATATATCTTATACTCCTACATTTCCTTACAAAAGAATTTTAAAATCTTATTGTTTATCTGTCCGCCATTATCTCATCTTCTCTTTAATGCCATCTTTTTTTTCTATTTTTACTGTCATATATTTCAGTTGTGGGATGTAATGGATCTCGGTTTGCCCTTGTTTTCTGTATTATATTTTGCTGCTCTAGCAAATTTAGTAAGTGGTGAAACATTATTAACCTGTGACAAAAAGCGATGTAGTCTAACATTTAAAGTACGATGTTACTGATATCTTTTACCATCATTTTTATAATACAATGCTGAGATACACATTGGACATTCTAGTTATGCCCAGAAGCAATGCAAATTGCCCATTACGCTTACAACCAGATAGAAATGCTAACTGTCAAACCCGTGTGATCGTAACTCAGATCATCTCGCTATTTTCCCAGTGCAGGCCAAATCAAAAGGTTAAAGGATGAGCATGCTCAGAGAGATCAAACACAGACACACACACTCATTTCTCTATGGAATGAGATCTGGTTTATTGATTGCCAACACACACTTTTTTATACTTTATTCATAAGATAGAAAAAAAGGGTCCAATCCTACATGGGGCAGATTGTTACTTCTTCTGTAGCTATTGGTTATTGGTCACAATTCTCTAAATGTATTGGTTATTGGTTAGATAAGTATTACAAACATCTAAATACATATATGGGCTATAACATCCGGTCTGTTAAACTCTAACAATGTTATTCTAAGTTTTGTAAAAGTATTCAGAAGACCATCACTCAGATAAGACAGGTGTCTCTTCTCTACCCCTCTACATGCAAGTCGTAAAACATTGTGATATCTTATTTTTCGCAAATTCCTTAGGCAAGGTCACAGCTAGAGAGAAAAAGTAACATAACGTTTTAAGGTGGTGAAGCTAGAGCTAAGATGGATACTAAACAACATATCACATGTCCTTCCATCCTGCAACTGTCCTCTTTTTTCCTACCACTGCAGCTTCCAGCAGTGGAGAAGAATTTTTGAAATTTAAGGTTTGCAGAAATGAGATCAGCCTGAAATGAGGCCTGCTTTATAAGCCCATCAAACATGCTCCCAGTTCCTCTATACTGCTCTGCAGTGTCCCCCCATCGACATATGCTATATACAGTGTATATATATATATATATATATATATATATATATATATATATATTCACATACAACATATATGGTGTGCTGTTACTGCACATGCTCTGAAGTCTGCCCCAAAATTCATTAGCCCATAATGCTTCTTCTCCTGAATAATAAAAACAAAAGTATTTTAAGCTGTAGTGCCTCATGACACAATAATACATAGCAGCTGTTGTGCAGTAGCACCCACAGAAGAGCTACAAACAAGGAAATTCATCAACTGGAGCAATCTTTACAGATGTCTAGAAACCCATAGCAACCAATCAGAAATTAGCAATCACTAGTATAAAGGAATAATGAAAAGCCAAACTATGACTTGATGCTTTAGGGCACTAGACCATTGAAATTATTGTCACAGACATAACAATAGGGCTCACAGCAGTTGCCTTTGCAACCAGGTTGGATTGCCCAGGGGTGCAGGAGCACTGAGACCCCATTTTGAGTCCAGCAACTTCCAGTATCTCCTGGATCCCAGTAAATATCCTTAATTTGGTGCAATGGAGGGCATCAGAGTGGGCAAAGCTGCAGTCAGTGACCATTGACCACGGCAAGCGAATGTCTTTCTTTTCTAAACTAAACTATCTAGATTTTATTTTCTAGCTAGTGGCTATAAAGTGTATTTGTAATTCTGTGAAATAAAAGCCTTGTATACATTCCCACATTGAACCTACATTAAAATTATCTGTCAGTTTCATAATCTACAAATGTCTTGTATAACAACTTGGAAAAATAGTCTCAAATATTTTAATGAAAGCAGAAAAGATTAATGTAGGTTTTAGGCAAACTGTTTTTATTTGCAAAGTATTAAATAGTGTTGGAAACAAATATGTTTTTGACATATTCATAGCCCATAGCAATGTTTCATTTTAATGAAAATAAAGCTATATATCTTTAGAAACAGAGGTTAGAAAAGCACTGGTTTGTCATTGTGATTTTCTATGGAATTTGGACAACACTTTCACATTCATTGGTTAAGAAGTTCAGTAATATTTTCTATTGCAAAAAGGCCACAAGTTATTATTTTTTCAGAAATATAATGAAAGTCATTTTAGACAAATTGTTCATGAACCAAACCTAATATCCAGAATACAACAGATCATATAAAACTATTGATTAAGTATGTATGTATAATTTTATTTATAAAGCTCCACAAATTTACACAGCGCTGTACAATTCAGCAATACGAATATAATACAGACATGGGAAAAGTGCATTACACAATACAAGTATAATATCACAAGGATACTTAGTATTTCAGGATTCTTCCTCTGGAACAGCAATTCAGTTATCCTTATAAAGGACGGCTGGTCCCTTGGTACTTCCGTCTTTAGTACCAGAATTCAATGTTGCAACAAAAGGTAGGAAACCAGCAAACAATGGTAGTGTGCTTCCAAGTGATTTTTATTCACTGCATTCACATGACATGTTTCGAGCATAGCCCTTTTCAAATGATCACAAGGATACTTCACTTTAAGTGCTAGGATTGACAGAAGAGGATGGCGGTCTCTGCTCCGTAAAGCTCACAGTCTAAATGGGAGGAAGACTTCCATACACTGATAGAAGGGTAATAAAAGCTGTAACAATGTGCTGGGACACTGGTCAATAAATACATATACTAACTAACTAATTAAAGATAAAATATAATTTTTAAATAAATATCAGTGTTAGTGCTTCATAAGGAAGGACTTCAATTTGGTGTAGAGGGAATGTTCCTAGCGAAGATAAAGGTGTTTAGAATTCCAGGTGTGGAGGGGCAGACAGAGAAAATGGTTTAATATGAGAAAGGGAAGTACTGGTGTGTGGTGTGCAAAACTGGTTGCATATATATATATATATATATATATATATATATATATATATATATATATTGAAATACTTGATGAAACTTTTTATATTGGACTATCAGTCAGTTTATATAGATAAGCTTTCCAGAAGTATGTCCTCCCTTTCTCAAGTCTCATGCAATGCTGAGGGTTGGGGATAATGGAAAGGAGTCAAACACAGCAGGGTACTGATCCCCTTCCTCTGGCTAGGAGGTGGGTTTCAAGGGCAAGTTTTGACTTGCTTAGATTAAATTATTATAAGTTATCCCACGGAGCCATCCCATGAAAGATGACCCTGGGTGCGGGGTGAGTGTATGTGGGTTCCATAGCCCCTGTCATAATTTTGATGCCTACCAATTTGTAAACTTGTGAACACACACTTAGCTTAGTTGTGATGTAATTTTAAATGGTTAAATTAAGACATGTTTTGGACTGTTGCTCTTTTTCAAGTGCAGTAGAGTGTAGCACTGTGTTAGCCATAGATATAAGCAGAGACCAGTAGAGTGTAGATGATACCTTTTATTGGCTAACTGAATAGATGGTAAATGCAAGCTTTCCACACTACTTATCTCTCTTCTTCAGGCATGGTATAAGAGACAAGTAGAGTATAGGTGGTACCTTTTATTGGCTAACTGAATAGATGGTAAATGCAAGCTTTCCATACTACTTAACTCTCTTCTTCATTCAGTTAGCCAATAAAAGGTTTCACCTATACTCTACTTGTCTCTGATACCATGCCTGAAGAAGAGAGCTAAGTAGTGTGGAAAGCTTGTATTTACTATCTATTCAGTTAGCCAATTAAAGGTATCACCTATACTCTACTTGTCTCTGATACCATGCCTGAAGAAGAGACCTAAGTAATGTGGAAAGCTTCCACTTACCATCTATTCCGTTAGCCAATAAAAGGTATCACCTATACTCTACTTGTCTCTGATACCATGCCTGAAGAAGAGACCTAAGTAGTGTGGAAAGCTTCCACTTACCATCTATTCCGTTAGCCAATAAAAGGTACCACCTATACTCTACTTGTCTCTTTTTCAAGTGGACAAACATATTGTGATTTATCTCAACATTTTAATGCTTATTTTCTTTCTAGGTGAGTGTCAGTACACAGCCGGCATTCTTGGAATTCTTTTATTAATTGGACTGTATGGAGAGCTTCTTTTTGTCCATAAAGTAGGCAGTTAGGTTTGGACTTAAGCATTTCCAGTGGCATAAGAGATTTGTATTGGGGTCAAATTTTCCTGTAAATTTTCCACTTTCTTAGTATGAGCTCTGGCCCTTTTATCATTGTAATCTAAATGGGTGGAAAAGATTTTGTTATATATTAAACAAGATATGCCTAACTTGGAATAACTTGTGTCTGATAAATGCAACTGTTTTATTTTCTCAGAAATCAAAGCAACGCATAGATTGTATTTAAAGGAAAAAAAAAACTTGTCCAGGCTTTAACTGTTAACATGACTCTAATTGTTAAGATAACTGTATAAAAACTTATTAGTACACCAAGTATATTTGAGATAACGATAATTGTGGTAAAATACACATTATTTGAACAGATTCACAATGCTTAATTATCCATTGTTACATTAGTCTGCAAGTGTCCATGTACATTTCCATCACCTGATTTTCATAATTTCATCTGCAATGGGAATTAAGACCCACCTTCTCCTATTGCACTTGTATAATACATATACTGTACAATGTTTTCTTATCTTTAATGCAAATTTTAAAAATCAGCAGTTATGTTAAATACTTATATCCCTTTCTTTTTAATAATACTAGAGGATGTATTCTTAATGCTTCTTTCATAGTTTAGAGAAGGTAAATCTTCAAAGACGTTCACAGTTCATACAGAAAACACAATAATTTAGGTCTACTATAGTCAATGAATAACCTTTCGTTCGAAGGTGCCAATACAATGGATCAAAATTGGTGTAAGCCAGCCTGCTAAACAATTATAATAGGTGACCAGGTTTACAGATCCATTTTGAAATGAAAAATGTCGAAAACATGATTTTTTACAGATCTTCACACAAATCTTTACTGGGTCTAGCAATCGTTTTAGTGTAATGCCATTTATCAGACTTAATCACACATTAAAAAAAAAAAAAAAGAAAGAAAAGTAAACATTATTAACGGCCACCACAATTTCAGTAAAGTCAAGGTTTCCAACCAGATGAAGCATATAATGAAAAGGAGGAAGAGGCACTGGCGTGTAGCACATTATTGTACTGAGATTTCTACCACAAATATGGGGAATATCTAAATAACTAAGGAAATGATCAGATGCTTGATTTTAGAACAATAATGTATACATAAACTCCATCAAACAATTTAGAACTATGTACAATCAATTGCATCATGCACACACAGTACATACTTAAATTTAACATCAACATTTTAACACCACCAAATAAACAAGCAAAGAAACAACTGGAAATAGATATATATTTATAGAGAGGAAAACATCAGCATCATGAAATAGTACAAAATATATCACATATATCTGTAGTGTATTCAAAATAAGCACATGCTCACTCTCTCTCTCTCTTTTTTTTTTATATTTCTCAATGTGGAGTTAAAGTTGGTAAAATAAATAATCCTGAATTTTTTCTTTAGATATTTTGGATGTAGCTTTAATAATTATTCTGATGAGCAGCACTGACTGTGATTTGTTGTATATTTTGTAAGTAGGCAAAAGATATTGTATTTATTCATTTATATAGCGGTGATATATTCTGCAGAGCTTTACCATTCACTTCAGTCCCTGCCCCATGGAGCTTACAATCTAGTTTCCATATTCAGTTACACACACATAGACAGACACAGATGTATGTTTTTGGATTGTGGGAGGAAACCCATGCACATACGGGGAGAACATGGGGGTTATTCACTAAAGTCTGAATTGTTGCGTATAGGTGTGAATTCGCCAGATAAAGACAGTCGCAATAGGCTGCTGCTGTCGCAGTCATGTGTTTATAATGAAAATATTGTCACAGTTGCGACTTTATTATGGGAAAATTGTCAAAATCTTAACTTTAAAAAATTGTTGCCACTTTACAATGGAGAAATTGTCACAGATTTGCTATGGGAATCCACTGTTTGAGAATTCGACAGTCGAATTCGCACCTTATTGAATAAGCCCCCTAAACTCTATGCAGATGAAGGATGCAGGATAGAATTGAACTATGGACCCAGCACTGCAAGGCAGCAATGCTAACCACTGAGCAACCACATAACACTAAATTAGCAGTAGCTAACTACCTGTACTTTTTTTAAACAAATAAGGGTTCCTTTGAACTCATAAAGTGTTTTAGGGACTCTGTCCCCCTTCCCCACTCATTCTTTGAATTTCAGTTAAAAGCAGCACACTTTGCAATGTAATGGGTTCACCAGACATTTTTCTGACTGTGGCTTACTCCATAGGGAATAATGGTTTAAACCAACCTCAGGCAGACAAAACACTTTGGGTTTGCTTTAAACAAGCTAAAAAATAGTGATATCTATAAAATAGACTGTTTCTCCAGTATTAAGGTAGTTGAAAATATTTTACATTTTTATAATTTACATAAATAGTGACTAATTGTGTTTAGGTACATTTACTTGTTATTTTCTTTAAGTGCCTCATAGTAGTGTTTGTTTATTTATTGTGGTTGTATTATAGGGAATTAGGCTGGAACATTTTAAGAAGAAAGTGTGCTTTATAATTGAGTGTATAAAAATATGTGATCCAGGATAATGTTTAGATGTTTAATATTTAATAAAGCATATTTCATAAGTAAAAAACACACTTATACCAAGACCAGAATTGATGTTTATTATTTTTACTTTTCACAGGAAAACTCCGTATCAGGGTCATTTAGCACTCAGGTACTGGAACAAACAGCCAACGCAAGTCAAAACAAACATAAAAACAAGAATTTTGTTTAAAGGAATTAAAACAAGAATTTAAGAAATGCACTTTGCAGAACCACAACCGATTCAAAAGAAATTGACTACAAAAACAGTGATTTGTAAGAACTGTCAGAAAGAGTTCAGGAAATATGAGTAAAAGACAAAAGTATTCAGGAAACCATGGGTGACCATGGACATCTAATTGTGGGATCGTTATTGGTTAAACCCTAGGACCTGCATGTCCTGCTACATAAAGATTTTCAGACAGAAAGACTTGTGGAAATTTTTAGCTAATAATTGGTTAGGGTAAAATCTGTTATAGATACAATAGCTGCAAAAGGGTAATTGAGGAAAGATTTGAGAAATGCCCCACAGGAATGAGTGAAGGGCTAGTGCCCCAAGTGTTGGACATCCAGCTCTCAGTAACTGTCCCTTTAGTATTTGGGCTAGGCATGCCCCTGAAGACTTCATTATCTACCTAATTCTGCTACAAAGAGAAAACACTCTGTTAGTCCCAAAGAATACTGCTGTTGGCTTATCCTGCTGTGTTATAATTCTGCTGTCCTGGCATTTTGACTACATTTATTTTTTAAATAAATGCAACAGTAAATATGCATAAAAGAAATCCTGGTGTAAAGTAATTTTGTTCAGATGCTGCTGTTAAGGGCACTAGGCCGTAGCCATGTCAGTCTAGTTCTTCACACTATTTGTCATTGTTGTGTAATAAATTAATTTTGCTGTATTTATTGTTCTCTAACTTCCAATCTTTTTTTATTTTGCAGTCAGATTCCTACAGGAGCTCCATATCTCATCTTAACCTATTTTCTCTTCATTAATTTGAAATCTAAAAGGCAGAGACTTATCTAAAGGACAACTGAATTCTGACTAACCATCATAATCAATCTTGCGGAGCTGATTTTTTTCATAATTCTTCAGCTTGTGGATCAAGTAAAGTAATGTAAGTTTCCAGCGAATAAGAAAGTTGGTTGAGAGAGAAGGGGCTTCTATCATAAACAAACTGTACATTTAAAAATACTAAATGTAAACAAAGAAAAAAGATACAAAGCTTTGCAGTTTAGACAGTTTGGAGCTGGTTATGTCTATAAAGTAAGTCATAACATGTTATAAAAAAATAACACTGTAACTTAAACTCCCAAAAAAGAAAACATAATTAAATGATGAACAGGTTTATTCAAAAAATAGTGGTCTAAATACTGATATTACGGGCGAAATTTATTCAACTTGGAGTTTATTAAACTTCTGAGTTTACTGAGTGAAATTTTTCATTGTTCTCATGAGATTTTTTTTTTGAGCTTTCCAGATCGAGTTTTTCTATCTTAATTTTTTGAATTTTTTTGATGTAAAGGGAGCCATGCTACTAATGTAAAGGTAACCATGCTACTAATGTAAAGGTAACCATGCTACTAATGT
>WMED01016809.1:0-13186 GCA_019650415.1 Pipa parva | reverse complement strand
GCGAATTCGCATCCTCAAGATAGTGATGAGAAGAGAATTGGCGTCTAATTTAAATATTCCACTACATTTATAACATGTTTAATTTTAACTACAATCAAAGGAAAACTGATGCAAGGGACTGTGATCATTTTAAAACAGAGCAGTTTGTCTCATTTTTATAAACATTAACTAAATAATAAAATAATTATGCACGCGCACGCAAAATGATGCGAATAACTACGTATGTTAGCGAATGTCGCAGTTGCTCGGATTGTAGCGTAGTCTTCCGAATTGGTCGCAAATTCGCTATTTCCCAGACTTTTGTCTATGAGCGAACACTGGGAAGTAGAGAATAGAGGCGAATTCACACCGTAACGCGACAATTCGGACTTTGCTGAATTACCCCCCAACCTATGGCAACCTATGGCCCGTGGGCCATATCCGGCCTGCGACGCGGTCCAAGTTCTGTAGTCTGAATTGTTGCGTACAAATGTGAATTTGCCAACTTAAGACAGTTTCAATAGACTGCCACTGTCACAGTTGCGTCTTTATCATGAGAATATTGTCACAGTCACGACTTTACTATGGAAAATTGTCTCAGTTGTAACTTTAAAATTTGTCGCTGTCGCAACTTTGCAAGATGCAACTTTGAAGCGGCCTGTGACACGCGTGTTGCAAATTTATATGGCCCCCATGCCGAAAAAGGTTGGGCATCACTGCTTTAAAACAAAGACATATGAAATCAACAAGTTGCCAGCATTAGTTTTTAATCATTTGATGAGTTCAAGATATTTGGAGGGTCTGTGGCAGTTATTGTGGGTTTATTCCAGTTTTGTGGGTGATTATGTTTACTGCATTTCTGAGAGTTATTGCTAATATTTTAAGATATTTATAAATTACTGTAACTCACAACTATTTGTTTGTCATATATACAAATTATGATAACAATGCTAAAAGAAAACTTACAAATATCCTGTATTTTGTACGACAAAGCTAAGTACAGAAATAAGCAAAGATACATGACTGCCACCATAAGAAGTCAGTATATAAAACTCTAGAGGATTGCAGAGGGCAATGCTGTATTTTTTTTAAAAAGGGAGATTCAGAGTACCTTTCAAACTAAACACTGTTTCTAAGCAACAAGCCATTTCATGTGAACAATAGTAAAGATAATGCTGTACTCTATCAATATTAGTGCCTGCAGTCGCTGAAACCTGCACTTTGAAAACTTGGCTAAATAACTACATCACTTGCCAGTTTTAGTCACTTATTATTGCATTTCATATTATGACGTGTTTTTACAACCTGTTTTAAGACATTACTGTTTATATATTGAGAAAGCATACTGCTAATAAAGTATAATAATCTCTTTAAGGTGATTACTTAAAGTGACAGTAATAACATGCTTCGAAGGCATGTAAGGTTAAATAAAATTGAATATAATTATATATTATTTGTTGCTTTGATGGTTGCTGTGGAATTATGGGTCCCTTTACTTATGTGAATATTAAAATATGTATTATGACCTCATGTTTGCAGTTTTTTTTTTATCTTCTCACTTTGTCATATTCATCAAGACTTTGGGATTATTTACTAAGGTGCGAATTCGACTGTCGAATTCACAAACAGAGGATTCCCATAGCAAATATGCTACAATTTCCCCATTGTAAAGTCACAACAATTTTTTAATGTTAATATTGCAACAATTTTCCCATAATAAAGTCGCAACTGAGACAATATTTTCATAAAGACGCGACTGCGACAGTAGCAGGCTATTGCAACTGTCTTTATCTGGCGAATTTGCACCTATACGCAACAATTTGGACTTTAGTGAATAACCCCCTGGGTCCAATGATACATGAGGCCTCTTGGCACATGCATGTTTCCATATCTAACAAAGGGCATGTCTGGATGTACATTTACTTGTATATTACTGCCTACTGTATCATAGATTACAGGCAGTTAATCACCAAAAATGCCTGCAGCCATAAAAGATGGTATGATCTACTGGCTCAGCAAGTCTCCACATCACATGCTGACTGTAACTGCATGTATTCTACTGATAAACTGAGTGCAAACTGCAGTCTGTCCATTTCATTTGTGGGGTCCCACTTTCACAAAATTACAATACATGCCACAAGTCATTGGCTGAAACATTACATACAGCTCAGTGCTTCAGTTCTGACTCAATCCTTCCACTTGCCTCCTTTTTTGTGCATTAACTTGTAATAATAGAGAAATTTCCCACAATTGCATTCTGAAAGATCTGCTGCTGTGTTTGTGATTGATTAATAAACCAACAACAGTGGTTATCAAAATGTGACAAACTGGTGACAATGTCCTTCCTTATAACCAATCCTGCTCATTAACAGTTGTTTTATATTAATTTAAAGTGTAAGTAAACCCTATTTTTAAAGGTTGCCCCATTAAAGTATTGTAAAGTGGAAAAACGATTAATGAAATCCTCACTCACCTTTTCACTCTGCAGTGCTTATTATCCCTCTGTAAAATATTTCTCCTTCCTGTAGAATATGAGGCCACGCCCCCTCCCCTCTCACATTCTCTGTCTTAAAAACCAACACTGTCTAGTCGGAATTCAATGCTGCAGGGCTTGTGCAATGAAAGGAAAGTATCAGATTACATACAATGGGGACTAAATACTTTTTTCCCCACTGTACATGCACTAGCAGAATGAGTCATTGTGTGACCTCATTAGTGGGAGGTGACTTCTGGGCACTATACAGGAAATGCAAGTACAATACAAATGCTGGAGGAGAAAGGCTGCTGGATTAATTGATAACTCAAAAACACAAAATCGTTTTTACTTTTCAATGTTTAAGTTTGTTTCTACATTATAAATATAATGTACTGTGTATGTATAGTTTGGTCAATAACTTTACTTACACTTTAAGAAAGATATAGAATGACATATTCTTCTTTAAACAGAACTATGCGAATCACAGAAAAATTACTTCACACATAAAAGTGCGGCAATCCATGGATTGTAGGGAGAAAACTGGCATTCACACTTCAACTGTAAAAGGAATATCTGAGTTTCAAATCCCACCATTTCATTAGATTTCATAGCTCATTTGATAGGGCTTTTACTTATTTTCAACTCATTCCTTGGAGGAATTTTGGGTTATTGTCATCAGGATAAAGGAAAAAAAAAAAAATAGAAGTAGCATTGCTTATTTTCACCATTATCAAATTGAGGGAAAGACTTTTTTATATTTTCTACTATTTTCATAGACAATAAAAATGCAGCAAGCAGTATAGTTCTTGCCAATTTCTCAGCATGTTAAATAACTCCCAAAGGTAAGTATATCATTAGACAAATTATATCAATGCTGTTTAATTTCTTTCACATAGATTTTATATTCCAAACATGTCAAGGATCTGAATAATGATTGTATAAAAGTCAATAGGATTCTTGAGCAGACATAGAGCTATAAAAATCCCCTGAAGTTCCCCAACCCACACTTGTTAAAGGGTTGCAGCACAGCTGCGTGTGTGTGGTTTCATCATCTCCATAATTGTGAATATATTTTTCACCACACAGTCCTTCAACAATGGAACCTGCGCTTTATGAAGAACTACATCATTCATCTCAGACCCAGGGAGAACCTACACAATATAGAATCCGCACAATATAGAACCCATATTTCTGCTCCAAGTTCCATCCTCACTGTTTACTTCAATGTTTGTATCTATATTACCCATATATGGTCATAATCTGAAAGTAGTTTTTTTTTTAAATGTAATAAAGGGGCAGTGAACTATTATGTTATGAGGATTATAATAGATTATTACCAATATTTAAAATACATGTGTGTGTTACCTCCTGCATGCTAGCTTGAATAACCCATGGTACGGAAATGTAGACTAGAGAAGTAGTTAGACTAGCATAGGGGCTGTGGTGGATGGATGAATGCTGTGTCACGACAATAAACAATATAGCCATCACGGACCAGGTCTTTTCCACTAGAGCAGCGTTTCCCAAACTTATTTTTCCATGGCCCGGTTATTTTTGTGCTTATCCTTCATGACCCACTTAGTAAGGGACTTCACTCACGGCACCGCTCATGAATATTCATGAGTGGTGCCGTGCGCGAAGTCCATTACTAGTTTTCAGTTATGAAAACCCAATACGCTCTCTCTTGACCTGGCATTCTGTTTTCGTGGCCTGGTACCGGGTCGCGACCCACCATTTGGGAAACACTGCACTAGAGTATCTAGTATACTTCCAGTGGGGGAGATATAAAAAATATTAAGAGGAGACTGCCATTGCCTTATTATTATTAAAAGCTTATTGGTCACTCACTGTTAGAGATACTTTTACTAGGAATAATTCAGGCTCCGGCCACTTTAAGACTCTAAGGCTTGAGACCCCTTTAATTATTTAGACACTTTGAGCCTCATTGGCAAAATTCTCTGAATAGTCATGTAGAGCTATGAATTCATATCCATTTGCCACTCCCCATGTTCGCTTATTGAAAAAACTCTGGGAAGTGGCAAATATGCAACCAATTCGGGCATCTACGATAGTTGTGGACTTACAGAGCGCTTTGCATCTCTTTGTGTGTGCATGCACAGCTACTTCTACTATGTGGAGTGTGTTAACAGTGCAAATGCGACTAGGAGAACTGCTCCGAATTCACCTGTTTGATTTTGCCACTTCAGACAATGGTGACTGCGACTAAATGACATTATGGCCTAGGGACAAGATGACATAGAAATAGATAGAATATTCACAGAATACAGTTAGTGGGATATGTGACACATAGTGTGACACTGATTAAGTGCTGACCCACGAAATGCGTAAGTGGCTGATCCACACGCTTTTAAATGTCTGTACATTGACCTCCTTTTAAAGATTATTTAATAAAGAAGTTGCTTTTACTAACGGAGTACCAGAGACATCTGTGATCATATGTTGTACCACTGGGTCTTGGAAACACCCATACTCCTGGGCACCCGAGCTTTTTTCCAGAATGGTGAGCTGAACTACAATACACTACACCATACAGCACCAAGGATTGAGCTGATTTTTTTACCTTTAGAGACTAACATCACTGCCCTTCACTTTTGAATTCCACCTCATTCCGCATGTCTTCTCATCCTATTTCTATCCAGCTGATGACGCCACACTACGCATGTGACAGCGATCACCGCTGTCTGCTTGTTTGACAAGTGTATTACTTAGTCAATTGTGAGAAGTGAGTTTGTGTCTATTTTGGTGATTCTTTTGACAATGAGGCCTTACATCACCTTATTTTATTTTGACAACTTAGTCCCCTAATTTATGATTGAGCAGTATGGTTCCCTTTTGGATCCAGGCACTTGAATGCCTGCAGTCCTTTAGAACCCAGGCACCAGTCCATTTTTTTGCCATTCTCCTTTTGATTTGCTGGGTCAATCTCCTTCTTTCTCAAGATGCTATTATCTGTTGCTGCTGCATGACATGGTGCATAATAAATTCACACTGCGGCTCCTGCTGGACACAGTTACCACATAGAAGTAGAAACTCCTCATCATGCAATACGTCAGTCTCTTTAGAAGACCTTGAATTTAAAAGTTTCAAATTGAAAAGTCTGTATTAGAAACTTAGTTCAAAAATGTATTTTCACCAAAACCATGTGGCTTTGGCACCATTTAAGTTCTGTATATGACCAGGTGAAGAAGAGAAGCTTGCATTTTAGAAAATAAGTAGCAATCATCCATTACAGGGCAACACAGGAACAGTTTCTAGATGGGCAAAAAGAGGTTTAGGGAGAGTTTAAGATAGAGAAACCTTATATAAGATTGAGTCCTGCAAAAAAAAAAAAAAAAAAACCTCATCAAACTGTTTGCATCTGCATCACTTTCTTCTGCAATTTTCTCAGTTTTCTGATAATAAAGTGATACTGTTAATGTTGGGAGAACATTTGTCCTCAGGGCCACTTATGGACAATTTTGGATAGGCTGAATTAGCTTGCATTTTTGTGGCAATTCTTTTTGAGGTTTAGTTAATATATTAATAAAATTTCTTAAAAAGTCAAATTGCTGAGGAAGCAAATCATCAAGTTGTGCATGAGCACAGTGACTTTAAAAGGGCCTAGGTCAGTGGTCGGAAACTGCGACTCTTTAGCTGCCTTGTTGTGGCTCGGAGCGCACTGCCAAAGCCACGGCCAAGCCCGCCCACAACCGACTACGGCTCTTCTGATTGGCCGTCGGTGGTCATGTGGTTGGGAGAGGGCACGCCTCCCTCCTCCAGCGGCTCACAAGATAGTTGTCGCCGCTGGAGAAGGGAGTGAAATGGCTCCCTCCTCAAACAATTTTGCCGACCTCTGGCCTAGGTCATTTGTCAACTTTCAACTATTTTGGTAGCATGAGCACAGCAAACTCTGCAAGACTGAAGCCATTTGTCATTTAAATGTGTTTAATTGAATATGGAGATGGGAGTGGTGGATGTATAAACATTTGATGGTCTCTGTCTTATAAGGGGAAAATTTATAAAGGTCATTTCGACCATTTTGCCACAATTCAATCTGTTTCGCCACATTTTTGCCAGTTTTTTGTTTTCACCACATTTTTTGTTTCCCTCAGTTTATATAGTGATGAATAAAATTTATTGATATGGATAAATATCGATGTGCTTATACCACTACACTTACATTACTTTCAATAGAGTGCCTTTTCCGCCAATATCATTATCTTTTTGATATCTTAGAAAATGTTCTCTGTAAAGTTTTACAATTTTTATAAGTATTTCCCCTTAATATCCATGTAGATCAAGTTTTTCCTATTTCAATGGAGAAAAAAAAGTTATTTGAGGTTTAATAAAGTCTGTCTGCAAGAACTATAGTCAACCATTTGGAGCTCTTAAATTAGCAGTGTGATGGATGTTGGTTTGTGCCTTGACTATATAAAAAAAACCCATGTATTTATTTATTGTTTTATAAAAGAATGCTGGGTTTGTGCTGATAAATAATTTATTGCTTCTTATATGAGAAATCCTTAAGTCTTTCTGGCATCCATTCAGTTTTTGAGCAAGTCACCATAATGATTTGTTCTTTTGTGTTAATACTTTTGTTGGGTCTGACTTTCCTAAGTTGACATTTTAACTGTTGTACCTTTCTAAATGTAGATTGGTATCTTTGTCTGGGTCTGTATGGGTCTGTATGTAATGGGTTATGAGATCATGATGCATCTTGGGTGATAAGGTCTCCAAAATCAGCTTGTATATATGCTAACCAAATGCTGGGAAAAGTTTGTGCCATCCCATAGATCATGTTCAAAATAGAATTAGAATTTTCAGTAATATGTAATTTTGACTTTAATCCCCGCCCCCTGCCTCTACCTGATCACTTTCCCTACTTGTAAAAAACATGCCCCCTTCTTTAGCTGACTTCCTCTCTGTTAAACCAACCACATAGGCAGTCAAAGAAGTTGAATTTGCAAATGTTGAAGGATAGAACACATTATTATATATAGCAAGAAAGTGTGCAAGCATTATTCCTCTAAGGTGCATTCATGAGATCTGGAGGAAGCATGTTCAAAGGAACCCTGGATTCTCAGCAAGAGCATGCTCAATGACAAATTCTATGTCGTTACTCATTAGGTGGGGCTTATTGGCACTATACAGGAAGCGCCTGTACAATGGCTCTGGGAGCAGCAGAGACTTTATAAATGGCAAGTTAGACTAAAATAACACTTTTGCCTTTTTAATATTTAAAGTAGCTTTGCATATGATTAAGTAGCAAAAAGAAATTAGAAATCCATTGTAGTTTTCATACCCTTTAACCAATCAAACACAAATAGAGGGTATGTAAATCCTACTGATATCTGCAGTTCTCTCTCAGGTAAAATATAAATAGCTGTGGATCTTACCAGCTAGCTCTTCAAGAGAAGCAGAGAAGTTTGAAGAGGATAGGACGTCCTTGGTTTTTCATTTTCAGTGGTGCTTAGTGGTGGGCAGCCATACTCCCTTTTGACTACACCATGTCAAGAAGGAAGATGATGGCCTTCCATTTGGCCATGTCTTGGCCAAAGATGATGCCCTTACATTTGACTACTTCATGGATTAAGAGCGAGGGCTTCTGACAATGGACCCATCTGGTTACCAGAAAAAAATGAAGCCTGGAGGGAGAGCTCTATTTACAGTACATTTCATAGTCAAGATTCCCTTCGCGGTGAGGCAACTCTTTTGGTCTCGCTAAGACGGGAATCCCTTTAATGCTCATGCTTATGTCTGCGTGCAGGACATCAGCATGCACATAATACAATTTGCGAAGTGAGCCAAAGGCTTCAGAGCTCACTTCGCTGAATGGTGAATTCCCCCCTCAGAGTAACTTAGAGCAACCGTTTTGTTGTTGCATATTAATAAATATATTAATATAATAATGAGGGTAATTTATCAAAGATATTCATTTACAGAGATCTATTAACCCACATCAACTAATCTAAGTCGGCTTTCATAATTCTAGTTTCTGTATTCCAGTGAATGTTAACAGCTGATTGGCTACTATGGGATTCTAGATCTCTAGGAAGATTACCCCTGTTGGTGAATTTCTCTGAATATCTATTTTGTTATTTGTAAAGGGGAGGTGAAGTTGAGAGTAGTTTATGTGTTAAAAAATAATTATCACAAAAGATTTAGGAATGCCTTATTAGCAGATTAGTAGATGTTTATAGCTTATTGCTTGGCTCTTGTTAGCAATTCACAACTATTGTCTCTTTACAGTGGAGCTGAATGGCCTCATTAGTGTTTTTTGATCATGTGAAAGTGGGGTATGTCCACTAGATATATTTAGTACAAATTATACCATAAATGTATGAATTTATGGAGACAATTCACTCATTTGCTGTGACATTATGTGGTTTAGTGAATGCTCACAAATGACTCCAATAAAACATTCACTTTATGAGGGAAACATTTTCCCTATGTCTCATAGAACCGTGCTGATGACCCATGATCGATAATATTGGTTCCTGGTATTCACTAGCTTCTGTTACAACTGTGTGCTAAATACTGTTTTCTGCAGTACTATTATGTTCCAGACTCAGGACTTCAATGTTATTTTGTGAGTAGTAAAAATATTGATTATGTTTTCTTGGGATGGATTTTCAATGTCAGCGCCTGTTAGTATTTCTGTTTTAGTAGGTTGATTACCTTGTATTTGTAGAAGTTTCATTTTTTTCAGAATGCATTCTCTTTGTAAGTGGGAATTTCTTATTGTTTTATATAATAACGTAGTTTTATTATGTCAGGCATTGGTCGATATTTCCTATTAAGAAAGATACAATATGGGATTTGTTTGTTTTACTGTCGTTCTATTTCAGACAGGAATGTGGACAATCTTATAAAAAATAAAGATGCCCTTTGCTTTTTCAGATTCCTGTATTTATTGTGGAAATCTTTTAGTATAGATGTTTTGTGATATTATTGTGATTTTACTACTCTGAAAATAAAATAATCACACCGGATATTTTACAGCTGTAGGGTCTTACTTGTTTGAAAATTTATATTGAAAAGCTATTAAGGATATTGTAAGTTGTCCATTAGTGAGTATCTCTAAGCCCTCCATCCTCTAACAGGATTATGGTACATAATACATACATATTAGCTAATGAAGTAGAATCCTGTTACACTGAGTACACATGTTGTTTCTTCAGGCCACTGCTACACAATGTATCCACCTTTGCACGAATTCACACAATATTAAGAAAGATAGCAGTTTGACCAATTCCATTAGTGTGACTACTTACAGTATGTTTAATGAACCAGTATCATGACATGTTTCAATTTTGAGATAGGGCTTCCAGCCCGAAACTTGTCATGATACTGGTTCATTAAACACAAGTAGTCACAGTACTGGAATTGGTCAGGCTGCTATCTTTCTTAATATTGCATAATACATATTAGTAAGGAGGTTATGCTATAACAAACAGCCAACAGTATATTTATAAGATAACTAAAAAATCAAAACAGTGTCAGATTGGAGTGTTGGGACCCACCAGGTAACAAAAAAAAAAAAAACCTGGGGCCCACCAGGAAGTAAGAGATAAAGAACCACAAATGTACCCAAACCATAGCTAATATGCTAAAAAGCAGGTTAAATCACTATATTATATAGCAGCAAATCAGTACCTTTGGACTGTAGTGCTATTTAATAGAGCTGCTAGTGCTAGTATCTCATGGTTGCTACATTGCATCCAAATTAATATGCAAATGAACACTGACACTTCATTACACATATTGTTTGGCTGGGGATTGTCACATGGTCAATTAAAAGGGCACTCTCATGGTTTATGGTTTTTCATATTAAAAAGAATCATCAAATACACTCATTATTCAAAAGACATGATTATTTTATGTTTAGATTGTAAGCTCTATGGGGCAGGGACCTCCAACCTTTTGTGTCAACCGCAAACTAGCATTAAAAAGTTCCTTGTGATATATATCCTTGTGATATTATACTTGTATTATAAAATGCACTTTTTCCATGTCTGTATTATATTTGTATTGCTGAATTGTAAAGCGCTGCATAAATTTGTGGCACTTGATAAATAAAATTATACATACATACTTATTTCCTTATCAAAGATAGCAGCTCCCCCTCCCCCACCATCTAGCAAGCTCTCAAATCTTAGCCCTGTAGCTCGCTGACACTGACTTGGCAGTTAGAATGACTGACTAGTACATTCAATAGATTTGTTTCTGTGAAGGTTGGAAAAATGTAAAAACCCTTTTGTATGTCTTTTCCCTAGTGTGCAAGTATAGCTTATTGGTTAAGTATTCAAATATGTTTTGAATTTGTGTATTTTTTGTTTTATTAGTCTTTTTAGCTTATTAAATCCTTTATATCTTAAAAAAAATAACTTCGCCATGACTGAATTTTGATCGATATCAAAAACTCTCTTTCAGTTAAATCCACCCCATTTTACATTGCTTTCAATGAAGTGCCTTTTGGATTGCGACAATTTTCGATAATGCTGACTTTCTGCATCTTGAAAAATTAGGGGACTTAGAAAAATATGTGTTACCATCTCCCTTAGAGTAAAGAAGAATCCCATAGAGACTATATGCCTATAATTATTTTTCATGTTTGATAAATATCCCCCATGCTCTGTAAGAAGGAAGAAGGCCCACTAGGTTACAAGAGATCAGGGACCCAATAAGCAAAATATTTTTTTCTTGTCTCATAATTCCCCAATGTATTCCCTTTGGTTTTTATGTATCCTACTTCTTTTTAGTTTCCAAATCCCCATCTGCTCTATACGAGGAATATTCCACAGTGGTGCAGTGTCAAAATCCCAGAGGTCCCACTGAGTCCTTGGTCCACTGGTATAAAGGTTCTAATTAGAAACATTGGTGTATGGCTTTATGTGATTTTAATATGCTATTTTTTGCTTAATCATTAAAGCATGTACTGGTCATTTTCTACTATATATACTGTATATACACATTTTATTTAGAATAAAAATATATTCTACTTGCAGGCATGACATATGCAATCTTGTTTGATCTCATCATAATACCAGTTTGTATAATTGTTTAAATAAAAACCCTATGATGAATCAGCTGTCAGTGAAAATTTAGGTAAATTAAAGATGTATTTTAATGTTAGTACTCAGCATTATGTTTTCATCATTATCAGACTGAATTGATGAGATGAAAAAAAAAATCATATACCTTATTGTTGATGTGCGAAATATTTTCAATAGCATGGCACCCTACAGCGTTACTAACACACAATAAGGTCATTCTGTTAGAGAAGCAAACACAGTAAGGAGATCAGGACACACTGATCAATAATCCATTTAGATTCATGTTTAGCAATGCAACTGTGCTTGTTACTGCACCAATTTCTGTATTTTAATTACAGCTTACTAACACTAAGACATGAGCCAGATATGGGAAGGGTAAATAGTATGATATAGAGATTTTCAAGATGTTTCACTTTTTTAAAAAAAGAAAAACACCTTAACTTTACATTCTGTATAAATTCAGCTTGTTTTAAGAGCTTATCTTGGCATATTTCCCAGTCATATATAAGTTATAAAACATTACTGGCTGTTATTCTCCTCAAGAAGGCAACACCTTGCTTGGCTTTATGGCGAAGTTAGTGTTGGGTCACATATTATTTTCAAACAGTAAAAATGGTTGTCCAGACCAAAATAAAATACAGTTACCAACTTTTATCACCGATGTCAAGCAAATATCACGGATTGTGAAAGGAGAGTAATATTTCACCAGCTGCAGATATACGACCTGCTTTAGTTCATATTAGCACACTCTGGGCATCCTGACAGGTTGGATCAATTAGAATTTAATATACCGTGGAGATTTAGCAAATCTAAAAGTGACAGCAAGGATAGTTTTAGGCAAAATTGGCCCCTAGGCAGGAATCAAATGGGGACCCCTGCTTGGTTAATGTTGGGTCACATTGGTATTGGCACAGAATTGTTTTGAAGAGAAATAAAGTAAAGTGTTTTTTTTTTTCAGTTTGCAAAGCTGTAGAAAACTCTATTGCCTGGAGGCCCCCCAGAGGCTTCAAGACATTGACAATTATGTTTGCAATAAGTTATAGAGATCAAAAGATTCAAGTAAAATGCTAAGAACAGCTGGCACTGACTATGCTGTTAAATTAATATGACACATAGAAGGGCCCATGAGCCAGGATTTTAAGAAAATATAAAGGAAATCATGTAGAGAAAAGTAGAATGAAGGGGTAATGAGTCTCAGGTTAGAACTATCAGTAAAGCTAGCCTAAAACTCACAACACACTCTGTTAACCTCCTGCCAGGTTATTTCCAGCACCATCAGCTGAAGCAGAAATACGCAGTGGATACCAGAGGCTCTGACAAAATCCCAGTGCAGTTACTAATAATGAACATGTGCATTTACCAAAATGCAAATGCTTAGTAGGACAAGGGTAACAACACTTCCTTTGGGTTTTTGGAGTTACTCTGTACTAACTACTGAATCCCTAACTACCTCTAACACTCTAAAGATTAACCCCTCCCTATTTAGTTACTTTGCAATCCAACTCTAAACTGACATATTCATACTATGTCCTACGACAAGAGCTTCCAGTATGCTTTGCTCTTAGGGAGTGCCTTAGGTGGCTCCAATGAAATACAGTGCTGGCCAAAAGTATGGTCACCCCTGCAATTCTGTCAGATAATACTCAATTTCTTCCAGAAAATTATTGCAATCACA